>JANLJB010028735.1:0-11861 GCA_026212285.1 Bursera cuneata | reverse complement strand
AAAATTTTTGAGTAGTTTCCAGGAAGTTTATAAAGTAGGTTCGCCTTGGATATCATTGTTGAGTTACAATAACATTGGAATATGACCTGTGACATCCGAAATTGCTTGGGAAAGATAAGTTGTGACATCCCATATTACTTGGGAACGGTAAGTTTGGATAAGTTAAATATTCTGTAAGCTCCTTAAACTGTTGGAGGCCTTTTGGGTTGCAAAATCCAATGAAAAAACCGTAATAGACTGAGTGTCCAAAGTGGATAATATCCGATAGTGAACCGGTGTGTTAAATGACCAGCCAAAGAAACTGCTACATCTGATTCTTGATAGTATTATGTTGTTAAACTGAGGTGGCATATATTAATACAAGCAATTCACTAATATGCAGTATCTCTGATAAATTAAAGTTTGTTTATATACGTGCTCTGCCAGACCACTGATAAAGTCCAAGTTCCTTGAATGGATATTTTAACGTAGGTACTCTTTGTGTTGGCTGAGGTAGGTAGACATAGGATGTTCAACTTACTCTATTTCCACTAGTGCAGAAGATGGTTGAGCCGGTAGTGGCAGCACGGGTTGCAGGGGTGTATTCTGAATATCATTTGGCATCAACTTTACATCTGTGTTTAACAAATTTATTAACTAAGTTAGAGATACATAATATTCTTCAATGCTTTCATTTTGGTTTTTGGAATTATGAATCTTTGTGGCATATGAAACAGGACCAAGATCAGAGGGGAGCTGCAAATGGAATTGCAACAACTCTACTGTCCTACTGGTCCAGTCGGAGGGGGTGCTCTGTAAGTGACATTGATTTCATTTCTCTAGAATGAATGTTTTCACTCATTTCATTTGCTTAGTAATTACATAATTAATTTGGGTACTCGCAGATTTTCTTGGGCACGGAAGCGTCAAGATGCAGTCTTCCTCGCAGGTATAATAACAATATTGTATCCAAAAAACAAATCTGCCAACAGGGTTGTGTGTTGTGATTATGGAGTTCTGATCTGATCTGATGTGCTTCAAGGGGCTTAATTAATTAGGAGGTGAAATTCATGTGCAGGTGACCAAATGATTTTCTTTCTTAACGAATGTTGATTCGGCAATTGGGATACTGCTGACATTCAAGCACTTTATTTCACGGCGCCATGAGTAGGCAGGTGAATTTATTCAAGTAAAGCCCTGCAGAAATGTAAACAACTTTGATTCCTTGGTGCGGGTTTGTGTTGTTACATATTAGGATTAATTGTTCGACCCTTTTAAGTGTAAGTTTAAATTATAAGTGGCTAGAATTTTAGGGCTAGTGTACCTTTCCTGTGATTCTTAGGGTTAGTAATACTATCTATTACCAAACAAATTTTGTCTCCAAAGATGACAATTAGCAACTATATTTTGAGACCAAATCGTTTTGTCACAAAAAGTCAAATTTCTAGTAGTGGCAATTTGGGATGCAAAATATTTTTGCATACACTTGTGGGGGAAAATTTAAATTTCGTTGTCGAAATGCTTTTCGCAATAATTTTGTCACAAAAAGTCAAATTTATTGTAGTGACAATTTGGGATGCAAAGTATTTTTGCATAAGCTTGAGGGGGAATATTTGAATAGTCTGACTTATATTTTTCATAAATAGTTTGTACAAATTTATTGTCGTTTAGATCCTAATTTCTTTGTCTTAATTATGCTTGTTTCCTGTAAGAACCAAATGATATTTTCATCTCTTGTTTTGTATATATTGCCTTGTACTTGTTTTGCGATATTAGAATCAGGTTTCTTATCAGAATATCAACAATTTTGATTTACCAGTTACATGATTTATATTTTTCGTAAGCTTTTTATTTAATTTATAATGTAAGTTGTAATTTTGAAACTTGATGTTGATTCGTTCATTAATTGTTATGTTTAAAATTGTTTTAATGTTCTTGCCATTATCAATTTTCATTTCAGTATAATTTATTGAATTACATGACTATTTTTATCTTTACATATTCTACATTTAACTTACAACTTTATGTTATAATTTAAAAACCTGATGTTGAAATATTAATCTTTATTTTATGTTCGCAAATTTCATATTACTTTTATCTTACTGTATTACGTTTCAAAAAAAAAATATTGATTTATAATTTATTATTGACTGTGTTAATTGGTATTATTAGATTGACACATCATTCACTTTAACTAACTTAACTAATTTTTTAAGTTTACTTTACCAATCATATCATGCCACATTAATTTGTAAATTGAATTCCGTATAAAAAAGTTTATAATGATAGTATTATTATTTATAATTTGTTTAATATTTTGTGTTAAATTTACAACTATATGTCGTAATTTAAAAGTTGAAGAATAGTACTCTTTACTTAACACTTTTTTAAAAAATTTGTTAAGTGACAAAAATAAACGAACCTTTTGTCTAACTTTTTATTTTTATAGAAAGAAATGAGTTTTAAAAACGAGTAATTATTATTGATTAATCCTACATTTTCTTCCTTTTTCACTCATATGGGATGTTTGCCCTTTTTTTCTTCTCTCATCCTTAAGTTTTGAAAAAAATCTTTCTCAAGTCCTCTAGTTAAAAATTTTATTAGTTAACATTTATTAACCTTTATATTTCAATAAAATTTACTATTTTACCCTTACTAACATATAAAAAAAAAAGACTTAATTTTTAAAAGATAATATTTAATTAAATTTAATCAAATTACCTTAACATACATTAAAATTACTTTTTCATAGACAATATTAAAACATATTGGTATTTATTTCAAAGGTAATTTGATCATTTAACTTAATATTGTCCTAAAAAATTAGTTATTTTTTATGTGTTTAGTAAGGATAAAATTGTAAATTTATTGGAATATAGATTTTAATAGATGTTAACTAACATAATTTTTAACTTGAGGACTTGAGAAAAGATTTTTTCAAAACTTAAGGATGAGAGAAAAGAAAAAGGACAAACGTCTCATATGAGTAAAAAAATAGGAAAAATAGGGGTGGTCAACGATAATTACTCTTTTAAAAAGAGATAAATATTACTGTCTACCACCGTCAGAAATGGGTAATGGGTGGAAGGGCAAAAGAGACTTTTCAAATTTTTAATCTATCAAGCTGAATAATTTATTTTTTCTCTCACCAATCTCCATCACCACCACTGTCCATCATCAAAACTAACACCATCCCACATGGTTTTCTTTACAAATTTTGTTTTATGCTTTTCTAATTTAGGTTACTTTGTGCTAATTACTCAATCACCTGACCTTTTAAACATGTGCATATTTTAGGTGGGTCTATGTGGCGGCATCAATTGCTACTCTGCCTGTTTTTTCTTAATAATATTTTATCAATTTTGGTTTAAATAGTCAACTATTTTAACCATGTTTCTTAGAAAGAGTGATAAATACTCATGTTTCCGAGAAGAGAGACTCCAGCACGTTAATGAGAATCCTACTGCTCTACTGCATCTCTAATAAGCTTGCTTTGGTTGGTCAGTAGAAAGTTGAAGTTGAAGTTGAAGACACAAAAGTTTAAAGTCCACTAATAGCAAACAACACGGAACGCACAAACAATGCCAAAGCGAAATGCAACTCTTTCACTTTAAAATTTTGACAATAATATTGGTATGAAAACTCCTAACATTAATGAAAAATACATAAAATTAAACTCCGAATGTAAAATTGATTTTAATTTATGTAATTTTTAAAGGGTATTCTATAAATAAGATTTTAGAAAAAATAAAAATAAAAGTGTAGTACTAGTACTAGAGGTTGAATTAACAATTAATTTGAACCCAATACTGGATATATGGCTGTGATTGTTGCTTTCACAATTTTAGCTTTAATTGTTTTCGTGCAGCACACGGGTCTACAGCCAACCACCGACCTTTTTGACGGCCATTTAAACACATTTAAAATTGGGTTAATTAACATTAACATATAATTATTCATTTAAACAAAATCTAAGCAAAAAGAGTGCCAAAACCATTTTGGGCCGTTTTGATAAGGACTTATATGCTATAAAATATATATCAGTGACAATATCGTATAAAATATATATCTTAACTTTGTATCCCAATTCATATGATATCATTTTAATTTAGTTTATCAGTATTTATTATTTTGATATTCATATATTTGTACCTATAATATTCCTCAAAATATATTTATACTTAGACTTCGCATATGCAACTAACCCATTTAATCAGTATCTTGAACTTTATTCTTCCAATAATCACGTTAAAAATTAAATTATGCCTCAACTCAACTGTGCTTCCCGTTGCCAATCTGTAACCATATATATTATCATGTGTCAACTTATATAGCGATCTTTGTGGTTCCCACGATGAGCCTTCTAAATAATTCAATATATCCTTTAATTTATGATATCATTAATTTATAAATAATATATTCATTATGTAAATAATTTTTAAAATATTTATTTTATAATTAAATTGATTTGGTTTTATTTTTCTTATTATTTTAATTAGGATTTTCTATCAATAATTCAAAAAATTGTATCCAACAATATCATATTCTTGTAAATTTAACACTTATAAATGAATAACAATTATATCAATAAGCTGAACTATTCATGCTAACTAATTTATGAAGATGATATGAATAAAATCTAACTTTAAGAATTTGGAAAACAGTTTCTACTCACAAAGAAGGTGTAGAAAGTATTTTTTTTGACGCAATTTAGTTGCATCCTTTAATATACAACAGAAAGTGAGCATTAATTGGATAAAAAATTTAAAATTAATTACAAAATGAAAATAAACTAATACGTTTAATAACAAGAGAAATAAATTAAATTAAGAAAAAATATTTTTTTGATCATATTCATATATAAATATACTCGTAAATAGATCTTAATGTTCAAATTAATGTGTCATCTTGCACGATAATGAGATGTAAATAATAAGATGACTAGGTAAATGTTATAAAATTAATGTTATATAAAAATAAGATAGTATTTAGAATATATTTATTCCATCAAATATGTGAAATATTGTTATTTGTTTATAAATAATAATTGTTACCGTCATCTCAAATAATAATGATACGACCATGTGTGTAGTATTTAATATTTGGTATCATATTTCAGACTCTGAAATCTAAATTCCAAACTTTGATAAGATATTTATAAATATACTCTGGTATATCAATTACAAGGAGTGTATCAAATTAAGTTAATAAAATTAAATTCTAATAATCTGTTTCTTAATTAATTAATTATATTATTAGCATTATACTTATAAATATATATATATAAGACGTTTGCTTGGTGATCAAGCTATACACACTTCCACATTCATGACATTGAATGCAAAGCAAAATCTAAAATGAACACGTTAATCATTATAATTGTAACTTCAAAATAATTCAAATATTAATTATTTTAAAGTATGTCTTAAGGAGAAGACTATATACTATTCTCGAATATAAAGTAATTTCATTAGACAAATTGTTTCGAAATCATATTCAATTATTTTTAATTAATAAAACTATTTTTTCGATATTAAATATAATATTAAATTATTTTTATAGTAAAACTATATAAATTTAGAGATTTTAATATGTGTCCAAAGTACATAGAGTTAAGATTTCTCATATCAAGTTAATTGTAAAAGTGTAAAGTTTAGGAACTCTTAGTGACAGAGCCAAACTTCAAGGGTTATCGTGATATTTTTCATTATAAAAGACAAAAATAGCCGCTGAGCCTGACGCTGAGTCCAAAGAGTCTTATTAGCGTCCATGCATTGCATCACGTCCAGTGCGCCCTGGCTTACACGTAGGCAGTGACGCCCACTACTTGTATTGTATCTCTTTCATATATTTTTTATGCCTGTATTGTAATTTGTACCTCCCTTCATATTTATTTGAAGGAACGAAAATTTCAACACTAACGTATCCTCTTATTACCCATAACAAACAAACCCCTTAAGCTCTTACAAAACTTATTATATAAACTCATCATTTGACATATTTTTTAGGTTTATAATAATAATTATTATTATTATTTTAATGTTTTAAAGGTAAGATGAGAATTTGTTATGTTTAAACTTTAAAAGGATGTAAATGAGAATTTCAAAACTATAAAGGAAGAAGGGGAGTTTTTCCCAAAGTATAGTAAAGCCACTAGGCAAGCAGGCGGACAGTCAGCCCCAGTCAGTCTTGAGACATTAATGGTGGCAGTCTCATTCATTCGCACTTGGCTCTGCCAACGGAGCACTTGCTTTTGTGGTGGCTGCGTATGAAATGACGTGATTAGCAAAAGGCAACGCTAGCAATCACTATAAAACTGCCACTCATCCTCTCGCTGCATACGAATACAAGGCTATTCCAAACACAACACAGCACACAACCTGTGCCTGAGGCCTTTCTTTTTCTCTTCTACCATTTTGATTGCATAAAGATAAATAAAGAAAGAGAGGAAGCAACAGTTTCAGTTTCATTCTCAGCATTAGTTCATTTTTGAGAATGATGGGTCAGATTAGTAATTTCCTACATGGGTTAAAGCCAGCCTTGATGATGATGGTGGTTCAGGTTGTCTTTGCTGGGGTGAATGTGTTCTACAAACTATCCTCTGATCAAGGAATGAGCTTGTGCGTTATTGTAGCTTACAGGTTCATTTTCGCCACAGCTTTCATGGTCCCTCTTGCTCTCATTCTTGAAAGGTTCTATTCTCTCTTGACTTTTCATTCTTTTCTGTTTGTGATGTTGTTAGGATTGAAGGGGATTGTTCTTTACTGTGTTCTCCACTTTCTTTGAACTTTCAAGAAACAATAAAAGCTTTTAAGAAAAAATAAAACACCTCAGAAAGCACTAGAAGTGAACTTTCAAGAAACAACGAAAGGTTCTCTCCTATCTGATGATTATTTGGATTAACGTAATTTTTTATTTTGCAGGAATAGTAGACCAAAACTGAACTGGAGGATTCTCTCCCAAGCTTTTCTGTGTGGGTTATTCGGGTGAGTAAACGCATACACAACATAGCATATATAGTTCAATTTCCGGTAATATTTTGGCTAATAAAGGAGCCACATTAAAAGCCAAATATATATAGATATCGTTAATGACGCGTGCAGTTGGCAGCCACCTGTATCACGCAGATCTCCCTCTCTCTCTCTATCTCTCTCTCTCTCTCTCTCTCTCTCTCTCTATGCATGGCCTTGGAGTACGTGACACTTGTTGCGTTTTGAACTCCATAATTGTAACTCTTTGTCTACCAAGTCTCAACTCAAAATGGAATGAACCAAATAAAGCAAACTATCATGCATATACAAATATATTTAATTTACTTTAGAATAACTTAACCGATTGCATCTGCAGGGGTTCACTATCCCAAAATTTGTACTTGGAGAGCTTGGCCTTGACATCTGCTACATTTGCTTCTGCCATGACCAACCTCATTCCAGCGTTTACCTTCATTTTGGCTATTTCTTTTCGGTGCTTACTCGACCGCTGTCTCTCTTTCTCTTGTAGAACTGTTATTATGTAAATTAAGAAGAGCCTGTTGATTTTATTTCACAGATTGGAGAGGCTAGGAATAAGAACACTGGCTGGAAAGGCAAAAGTTGCGGGAACATTAATGGGGATCGGTGGGGCAATGCTTCTCACGTTTTACAAAGGAGTCGAGATCAACATCTGGTCAACAAATGTTAACCTTCTGCACCATGGTGGCCACGTGGCTTCACCTCAAGTAGACTCTAGTAAACCCCTCTTGGGCTCTTTGTTGGCCTTCGCCAGTTGTTTGTTTTACGCTGTGTGGTTGATTGTGCAGGTAATTATATAAACATTCGCACTATACCTTACACTATCAAATTCTTTTTATGGAAATAAAAAACAAAAAAGAGAAGTTGGACTTTTTTTACATTTAAAAATAAAATGAAATAATATTATATATTAATTCTACTGTAACTTAAATAAATTTTTGCTTCATTTTATAGTCTAAGATGAGCGAGGAATACCCATGTCAATACTCAAGTACGGCTTTGATGTGTTCAATGGGAGCAATCCAAGCTGTTCTATTTGCCTTATGCAAGGAGAAGGACTGGAGTCAATGGAAGTTAGGCTGGAATATTAAGCTTCTTACTGTAGCTTACTCGGTATTTATAATTTATATATATGTTACCTTCAATGCTAAATAACTACTTTGCATGGTAAAATTTCCTTTATTTAGCTAACTATGAAGCCATTGCTTGTGCTGCAGGGAATTTTGGCTTCTGGGTTGATGGTGACTCTGGTATCTTGGTGTGTTCGCATGAGAGGGCCTCTATATGCATCTATCTTTAACCCACTTATGCTTGTTGTAGTAGCCTTTGTTGGTTCTTTAATTCTTAACGAGAAGCTACACTTGGGCAGGTATCAATTTATTTATTTCTTTATGTTTTGTAATAATAACAATAATAACAAAAATTGTTTTCTGTTCATATAACATGTTCTACACAAATTATTGTTTCAGCATACTAGGAGCTACACTGATCGTGTGTGGACTCTATGCGGTGTTGTGGGGCAAGGGAAAAGAGATGAAGAAGATAAGACAATTAGTGCCATCAAAAGGCTCTCGAAAATCTGAGTCAATTGAGATTGTTGTCACCTCTCCAATGTGCCAAACTACTAATATTAACCACAACAATAAGAGTAGCATCGCTGATGAAGATATATCATCAAAGGAAAACGAAGAAAAAGAAGAAATGAATAAAGTTAATGGAGATATATCAGAAAGGGAAAATGAAGAAAACGATATCCAAGTTAAAGCATTTGATGAAGATACATCAGCTAATGAAAAAGAAGAAATATAATTCCTAGGCTTAATTTTGAACAAGAATATGTATCAAACTAAGTTATGTAATTAGGCATCCAGCGATTCCTTTTGCCTACTAACTATGCCGTTTTGGTAGATGGAAGTGGCATCGCATCCATTTTGATTTTGCAACCTTATAATAGTCTAATATAATATTATACATGTTGTATCTTTCATTTATTTATTTTCTTGTGCTATTAATTGAGGAAAAATTAAAGTTTATTTTAAATACTTATATATTATTCGTGGAAACCATAACTTTACCAGCAAGTTAGATACAAATCTAGCAACAAATCAGACTAGAATTTGGCCATGAGTCCAATATTAGAGTAGAATTAGCAGTCAATTAATCAGTAATTAATTGTTTCACATATTTCCCATTGTATGTTAATTTATTTTATTAACTATCATATAATTAAATAGGAGTAATATTGATACACAACCTTTCTTATACAATCTAATATAGTATAATATCAGTGATAAAAATTTATAATAAATAAAAAAATTTTATATTACAATAATGGTGTTATATCCAAGATTTTATGAAATTGTTTTATGTTTAATATTATTATATATTTTTTAATTGATAATAGCTTTGAACGGTATCTAGCTTTTTGTTGTAGCATGCATGCATGGTCATAAAGTAATATACAGCCATCCACAATCTTCAAAAGTTCCTAGAGCTAGCAGCCCTTAATTGAGTTACTGAAAGGCATTCATTCAAGTCTCAATCACAAACAAATTAAAGAGAAAGGAGAAACAATAAAGAAAGAAAAAGAGGGGTGGAGCAAAGCAGACAGGTTTACATCTATCCTTTAATTTAAGGAATTTGGAGAGAGGCAGCCCAACAATCTCCATCTTTAATATTCTTCCATAGCGTGCAATCTCAATTGCCGGCCATCGTTGGTCCTGTCATTGCCTTCTTTTTACTAATTGCGACTTTGGCAGTACTGCGCACGTCTCTCTTCTTATATCAATCTATATACAGAAAGAATTATGGAGAATAGCTAAATTAAAGGGATTAATTTTTCCAATTTTTAATCAAAATTTATTTTATTTTATATGTTAGTCAAGTTTTGAGGAGGTTTTTATGATAGGTAGTTCGACAACTACTAGATGATTATCTAGATACAATGACGGACTCATGATTGAATTTCTAAGGAGATCGAGTCATAACAAAATTTATCATAAATTAAGTCCAAAAAAAAAAAAATGATATTAATAATCCTAATTATATGTAAAAAAAATACAATGATTGTATTAAAATTATATCAACTTAATCATCTATTAAAAGGAACTCTCTTTGAAATTAATCTTGGAAATCGTCTATAATTGATTTTATGCTATTTTTCTTTTTAATATGTGTAACCAAAGAATTTGTGAAAAAGTCATTCTCCATTTTGTTATAAAGTCTAGTCTTGACTATATGCATAATGCAAAATGATGCGAAACCTAGTCCTGAGTAGATGCATAACCGAAGACAATAGTTCAACAATTACAGTGAAAATTAAAAGAGTAAAAGTATAATTACTTTATAAAAAAGTTGAAATGTAACTAATCTTATTGTCTTTACTAACAAATGATAAAAAAGGGTGAATTACTTCATATATATATTCCTTGACCAATTGGGTAGATCAAGAAAATAGCAGTAGCAGCTACAACAGGAGCTGAATATGCAACAACAATCTAAGGGTGCATACCCAGACGGAAACTAAGTTCCCACTCATGACCTATGTAACAAGCTACACCAAGTAAGAAGTGTAGAACAATTAGCTCATAAGGACGGCCATTGTATAACCATTCATCAACGGATGCCGCTTCCGATATTGGGTAAAAGTGCAAACCTATAGCTGCAGAAGTAGGAATAATGGCACCAAAAAAAATATTGTTTCCATAAAGTAGAGATTTAGAAACAGGTTCATGAATATATATATATATATAAAAGAAACCCTTAGGTAGAAATTATGACTTTCCTATTCAATTAAAGTTTAAGAAGAATATTTAATTAATTGAATATAATAAAAAAATTATGAACCCACACAAATTTAAAATATCAATTATATCTTTGTATTCATATAATTACATAAAAGATAAAGTTTTTCATGAGAAAAAAATTACATCTAAAAAAAGAGGAAATTTCCAAAATCCAGAACTATAACGGCCGGATCCCCTTGATCGCTGGTGTAAATGATTGCAACGTCAACAAATACTTGACAAGAATGAGACAATGATCATGGTGGTGGTAGCGGTGTCGCCCGACAGGCCATAGCTCTAGTGGTTGGCAACAGTGAAGCAAACAAGTAAAATATTTTTAATAATATTTTTGATTAATTATCAACTAATTAATTAATCATATAAATTTAAAATTTTAATATTTAAGGTTATTTTTGGATTTATATTATTTTAGGACAATTATGGTATTTTCATATATTTAAAATTAACTTTTTAGTTTTGAAAATATTTACCAAACGCCAAAATAACTATAACTTTTCAAGAATCAACTTTTGGCTACAAAAACTTCCAAATGCACTCTAAGTCGGCCCAAGTGCTTGTATGGGAAGAGTTGATCCAGTGGCTTACATGGGAGGAACTAGACACTTGAAGACACTGCAAGACCACATTAAAAATATGCCTAATCAATTAGATCAAGATTTACAAAGCTAATTTTGATTGGGTGAAGAAGCAATGGTTACCCCTATATAAACCCACGCCCGTAATCGGAGTGACAAATGGTTACGGTTGCGGAACCAATATGTTTGTAAGATGCACAATCACAATTCCATGACAATTGAGAAAAATAAACATATGCTTTTTTTTTTTCACCCCTTATATTTCCGTGTTCTTACAATTACAATATTCATTCTATCATTTTTATGATTTATTATATAACATGTTTTCAGCACGAACAATTCAGTAAGTATGAAGGTTAGATTATATATGTTATGTTATCTAACATGATTGCTTTTATGAATATGTCTGTAGTTACCATTCTATTGAATCTTCCGCATTAGAAAGTAAAGTTTAGTCATTTATTTGAATATTCTTATTGTCTTTTTTTTTT
>JANLJB010028734.1:1366-11858 GCA_026212285.1 Bursera cuneata | reverse complement strand
AAGTAGACAGACACTGACCAGTAGTTGAGTCACTCTGGTTGGTCATTGCATACTTGTCACAACCAGTAGCAATAAGTCTATTTCGAGACTTTGAGAAGTAAAAGGGGCTACCTGAGAAGAGTTGAGTAGATAGCTGGTTAAACTTTTTACCAAATTCTTTCTTGCTACTGTTGAGAAGAGTAGCAGGAATTTTGACACCAACCGAACTGGTTGGATAATAGATATCTTCCCATATTTCTAGATTGACGCTGCTCAAGACAGTTTTTGGAGAGCCTGAGGTGGAGTGGCATATGACTTGGAACCACTTATCATAGTAGCAGCCTTCACCGATTCCGAAGGGGTACCATGTGCTGATGCCACCACAACTATCTTGGCAAACTGCTGATGCTTTGATTGTCCAGAGTAGCAAAATGATCTTTAACAACACTAGATGATGCGCAGCCATTAAATTATTTCTCCCTGTGCCCCTTTATTTTTTTGGGAAAACTAATGGAGATTTAGCATATATATAGTACAAAAAATGTTTTCCAGGAATGTGCATCCAGAAGTAAAAAAGGTGTGCACTATAGACATACTTCTCTCTCCTTTTTCTGTGGAAAAAATTAAAGATATTCTTCATCAGCAAACAAATGTAAGAATTCGTTTTTGTACATAACTTGAAACACGCTCTGGTCTAACGGTTAGTGCGTGGAAAACGTTTTTCTTTAGTCGCCTGTCACTTGACTTTGTCTTGGTTTTGTAGAAAATTTAAAAGGATAAAGCTAGAGCGAGGAAATATATATTGACCTAATTAATTGATTGTCTTGGGATAAATTACTTGCTCTTCTTCAAGATCTATGGAGTCTTTTTGCCATATATATTTGGTAAGTTGAATGCAAAGGATAAAACAAACGGATGTTTGTTAAGATGGATGATGTGCTAATCAAATAATGATGTTATATCAATTTGAATGATTGAGTTTGTATAAATAATTTCTAAGTGTAATAGTACTCTTTTTATTATTGTTTCATTAGAATGGTTCAAGAGTCTTTGAGTACAGTAAATTCAAAATTTCCCAAATAAAAATTAGATCATTATTTATTGATTAATCACAACCAATGGCAGTGAGTCTATTCTACGTCTTTGGAAAGGGATATGGGCTGCCTAACAGGTTGAAGCCTTAACTGGTACTATATATTCAAATTAATTATCGTAGTAGTATCCTTCTTCAATTTCAAAGGTTACCACTGTCAAAGGACAAGCTTTGCATTTGTATATTTGCTATTTATTTGTTTACATGTATTTGAATATGAGATTGACTTGGACAGTGGGATTTGTTTACCGTTTAACCCGCTTTACACATGAAGGAGTTTCAAAGGACAAGATGACCCATCTGATGGCTTAACAACCATATGCTGACATTACCGTAACTATCTGGACATAGAAGTTCTAATGCTTTGATTGGCTCGAGTAAAAGGAGGATCTGCAACAAGACGAGGAACAACCATAATTACTTCTCCCTTTAATCCTTGTTTTCTTTGGAATTTTGATTGAGAGTAACTATTAGCGTTATAAAAGTAGTCTTGGAGGATTCAGTGGAGGAAAGCAATCTTGGTGGATTCAGTAGAAGAAATATTTACTTACCATTCATTCAAGATTAAGTGGAGGAAATATTTACTTACTATTAAAGAATAATAAAAGTAGTCTTGGAGGATTCAGTTGAGGAAAGCAATCTTGGAGGATTCAGTGGAAAAAATATTTACTTACTATTCATTCAAGATTCAGTGGAGGAAATATTTACTTACCATTCAAGAAATAATTTCTTATCATTTCTCTTGTTATTTAAAGCCATTTATTTTCTCTTGTATGTAAGCTTTGTGCTCCTTCTCCTTAATAGAGTTAACAATAAAGTTTCAGTTCCATATTCTTTTCTTAGTTTTAAGTTTCTGTTTTTTATAAGTTTCCGCAATAATTCAAATTTTCTTCATGGTATCAAAGCGGGTGCTGCTGTGATAGCAAAAAAAAAAAAAAATGTTACAATAAAATTTATGCTATCCCCTTGTAGTTTCTTTTCTTTCATTTTTTGAATTTTCATTTGCAGGTTCATTCCAAGTTTTAGTTTCAATGCATGCTTCCACCATTTTCTCATCTAGCAATCAACAGCCAAAAAGATACAGAAATTTGAAGAAGAAAATCAGCAATACAAATAACAAAACAGAAGAATAACATAGGAGAAAAAAATACAACAATCTTCATTCATGCAACACATGAAACAAAACAAAACATTCAGCAATCAACAGCAAAAAAGATGAAGAAACATGTAGAAGAAAATCAGCAATATAGAGAACAAAACAGAAGAATAACAGAGGAGAAAAAATACAGAAAAAACTACAGAAACTGTCTTTTTTTTTTTTCTACAACTCCCTTCATTTTTATTTCAATCATACAAAAAAAAAAAAAAGAAAAAGGCAGCAATCATCAGATACCAAACCCAAGCAATATCAAAAACTGGCTTACACAACAATTTGCAAGAATAAACTTTTTATTGCAACAAACAACAATTCATCTTTGCAAAAAAGGTTGAAGATTCACCAAATCAATACCAAAAGAACAGCTCTTAATCATTTTTTTTTCATACCAAACTCTGCCTACAATCTCGGCATAGTTTGCGGGAGGGTATTAGCGTAATAAAAATAGTCTTGAAGGATTCAGTGGAGGAAAGCAATCTTGAAGGATTCAGTGGAAGAAATATTTACTTATCATTCATTCATCATTTAGTGGAGAAAATATTTACTTACCATTGAATGGTAACTTTCTCCCACTGAATCCTCCAAGATTGCTTTCCTCCACTGAATCCTCCAAGACCATTTTTATTACTCTAATACCCTCCCGTAAACTATGCCGAGATTGTAGGCAGAGTTTGGTATGAAAAAAATGATTAAGAGCTGTTCTTTTGGTATTGGTATGGTGAATCTTCAACCTTTTTTGCGAAGATGAATTGTTGTTTGTTGCAATAAAAAATCTATTCTTGCAAATTGTTGTGTATGACAATTTTTGATATTGCTCGGGTTTGGTATGTGATGATATTGTTGCCTTTTTTTTTTGTATGATTGAAAAAAGAAGGAGGAAGCTGCAGAAAAAAAAAAAAAAAAACAAGACAGNAAAAAAGAAGGAGGAAGCTGCAGAAAAAAAAAAAAAAAACAAGACAGTTACTATAGTTTTTCCTACATTTTTTCTCCTTTGTTATTCTTCTAGTTTGTTCTCTGTATTGCTGATTTTCCTCTACAAGTTTTTGCATCTTTTTGGCTGTTGATTGCTAAATGTCTTGTTGTGTTTCTTGTCTTGCATGAATGATGATTGCTGCATTTTTTTCTCCTTAGTTATTCTTCTGTTTTATTTTCTGTATTGCTGATTTTCTTCTACACATTTCTGCATCTTTTTGCCTGTTGATTGCTGAATGTTTTGTTGTGTTTCTTGTGTTGCATGAATGATGATTGTTGGATTAAAACAAATGGTGGAAACATGCATTGAAACTTAAACTTGAATGAACATCTTCTTTACTGCCACAACAGCACCCGCTCTAATACCATGAAGAAAATATGAATAATTGCGGAAACAAGTATGAAATTGTGAAATTGGAAATTGAAACTTTATTGTCATCTCCTTAAAGGAGAAGGAGCACTAGGCTAAATACAAGAGAAAACAAATGGCTTTAAATAACAAGAGAAATGATAAGAAATTATTTCTTGAATGGTAAGTAAATATTTCCTCCACTGAATCTTGAATGAAAAAGAAATATTTACTACCATTCATTCAAGATTCAGTAGAGAAAATATTTACTTACCATTCAAGAATAATAAAAGTAGTCTTGGAGGATTCAGTAGAGGAAAGCAATCTTGGAGGATTCAGTGGAAGAAATATTTACTTACCATTCATTCAAGATTTAATGGAGGAAATATTTACTTATCATTTAAGAAATAATTCCTTATCACTTCTCTTTTTATTTAAATCCATTTATTTCCTCTTGTATGTAAGCTTTGTGCTCCTTCTCCTTCATGGAGTTAACAATAAAGTTTTAGTTCCATATTCTTTTCTCAGTTTCAAGTTTCTGTTTTTTATAAGTTTCCGCAATAATTCAATTTTTCTTCAGTAACCATAAGTTAAATAACATCACCTCCACAGGAAGCAGTTTGGTGAGAAAGTGTGGTGGTCTTCCACAAAAATTTCCTTTAGAATACTTTAAGTTTTGTCCATGTGTTATAAAAAATCACAAAGATCTGTTTGAGATGATTTTGTTTCAATAAGAGGTAATCAATGACATATGTTTATACGTATTTTATTTGAACTGAATTTGTAAAAGAGGCTCGATAATATATGTTTTAGATAATTTTGTTTAAATAAGAGGCAACGAATGAAATATGTTTATATATTTTTTATTTGAACTGTTTCAAATAATTTTGTTTAAATAAGAGGCTGTTACACGGAAGCATACAAACCTAAAGCAAACACAAGCGTAGGAAAAACAAAGTCCAAAACAATGAACACAGAAAAATCACTGCAACAGGCAATAGAACAATAAGAAGAAGAGACACGAGATTTATACTGGTTCGGATAAAAAATGATCCTACATCTAGTTGTAAGTCTAGCCATCAATTATGAAAAATATAGAGAGTAAAAGAAAAAAATATATAAGATTACAGAAGTAGAAATACGCTTACTTCTCTTCTCTCTATCTTTTCTCTCTCTAGAATAGCTCTCTCTCTCTAGAAAAGCCTATCTCTTTTCTCTCTTTCTCTCTTGCTATTTTTCTCTCTCATATACAAGAAAATATAATGTTCCCTTTTTATAGACAAAGAAAAAAAAGAAAAGAGAAAGTTACCTAAAGTACCAAGTGTTGGGTCGGTGCCATGGCGATGTTTGTGACTTCTCAATCTACAAGTTCATCAGGATGGCACCGTAGCGTAGAACAACATCGCGCCACGATGCTAACTTTTTGAAACAACTACGCCATGGTGTTGATCAGCAATGTGCTACGACACTAATATTCTGCTAGACTATGCTGCGATGCGAGATCACTTCACGCCATGGCGTAGATATGTAGTCTAGAATTCTAATTTGATTTACACCCACAAATTCTCCACCTTAAATCAACATTAAGAAAGTTTCCTTCGTACATGACTTCCAGCTCTATCTCGAATCAGCCCATCAAAGTCCAACCTTTACTTTTATCAAATCCAAACATGTCTTGAATTTGATACTGGTTATGGGCTTAGTAAACATGTATGTAGGGTTCTTGTCAGTGTGAATCTTAACAACTGATACCCTTCCTTCAGCAACAATATCTTTGATGAAATGCAGCTTGATATCAATACGTTTGGTTCTCTGCAAATGAATGGAGCTTTGGTTATCACAAAACACCTTTACTTGGTCTTGTTTTACACCTAGCTCCCCAACAAGTCCTTTCAACCAAATAACTTCTTTGATAGCCTCCATTGTAGCAATATATTCAACCTCAATTATTGAAAGAGTTATGACTGACTGCAAATTTACCTTTCAACTTACAGTGCTCCCAAACAATATGAATATATATCCTGTTAATGATCTTCTCTTATTAAGATCTTAGGCATAATCAGAATCCACATAACCTACAAGTTTATTATTATCCATGTCACTTCTTTTATAAAGCAACCCATAACTCAATGTGCCCTTAAGTTATCGAAAAACCTATTTTACAGTTTCCTAATGACCTTTCCCCGGATTTGCCATAAACCTACTCACCAAGCTCACCGCGTAAGCTGAATCAAGTAATCTTATACAAACCATAGAGTACATGAGACTACCCATAGCACGAGCATAAGGAATTTTCAGCATCTTTTTTTTTCCTCAGTGGTTGGACACAACGAAGAAGATAGCTTAAAATGAGCAACCAAAAGAGTCTGTACCTTTTTGGCTTCTTCCATGTTGAACCTGTGAAGTACCTTCTGAGCATAATCACCCTGGGACAAAACTAACTAATCTCTATCTCTGTTCTTCCTTATTTCCATGCCCAAAATCTTTCTTGCACTCCCAATATCCTTCATAATAAATTCCTTACTCAACTATAGTTTTAATCTTCTAATTTCTACTACATTCTTTAATGCAATCAATATCTCATTAAAGCCTAGGTATATGACTAGGTTAATGGCAAAGTGATTTCCTCAAAGGGAAGGAATAGATTTTAATGAGATTTATTCACCAGTAAAAACTTGTTACAACTTAGAAAGTGTTATCTAAGTGTAGGTAGTCTTAATTAAAGTTTTCGGTGAGTCCAAGTATCGTATTTACAGGGAGATTATTATCAAGATTAAAGATCCTTATTCGTTTGTTCAAAATCTAAGAGCAAAGGAAAGGTATACGAAGTGTTGGTTGATTTTAGAGATGAAATTACTAAACAAAATTAAATTCAAGTAAAAGACACTAAGGCATCGGAGATCCACACTCATTTGAATTGTAGAAAATATTCTTGATCCTTTTTATAACTCAATTGAAATTAACTAAAGAGTAAAATCAATCGGAAGATGAAAACGTTTTAGTTCAAGAAAATATGAAATAAAAGAATTACTTTTCAACGGATTGACGACAACATTTCGAGAAACATGTACTTGATTTGTAAAAGAAATTTTAAAGCATTCAATGTGCCAATAAGTCTACAATGAATCAAGGCTTTTAACAAAACAAAACAACTCTAAAAATATTTATTTAAATAAATTGACACAAAAAACATTGAAGAACAAAAATCGGATTAAGAACAAAACTACAACCAAATGAGTGTTTCACACCTAGCCTTAGCTAAGAGTCTAGAAAAACATATTACAATTACAAAATACAATAGAAATGAAACTGAAAACTCTAGAAATGAATTGTATATTTGCAATGAACCAATGGTCTCCTTTTATAGGCAAATGGGAGAGGGCATTCAAGGAATTTCCATAAAAATTCATTTATTACCATCCAACCACTCTATTAACCTGTAGCCATGTTTTGATCAACTTGCACACATGATTTGAGAAAGTGTCCAACATACAAGTTGTAGCTAACTATTGTGTCTTTCCATAGCCTCTTGAATCCTACCATTTGGATATGTAGTTATGGAGAAATGGCCAAAATACAGTAGCTATATCAATTCTCGCACACCAACCACTCCATCAACTTGCAAGGCATTTTGGAGTTTCTTAATCACCGAATTTAACAAAATGGTAAAGAGAAAAGTTGTCGATAATTGAACAAGCTTTTCATAACCACAATAATCAAGTCATTTGGAGTTATATTCACTGAGATATGACCCAAATACAGCAGCTATTGCAAATGACATCCACTAATCACTCTATCAACTTGCAATGCATTTTGGAGTCTCTTAACCACCGAATTTGACAAATTACCAGGGAGGCAAGTTGTAGATAATTGAAGTATCTGTCCAAATCATCTACCATGAAGCTTCCCAGTTATTTCCAAGAGGATACATTTAAAACCTTCTTAGTCATCATATTTAAGATACGATTGTTTACATTTTAGAGATTGTGTTAATTTTTTATTAAATATTATAATTTCTTCCTCTAAATTCATTAAAAAAAGTTGTTTGTGGACTACAACCGCCACAAGGCGCGTGAGCTCTAAGCTCTTGTTTGTAGATAATTATGGGGATACAGACAAAGTGGCCATGGAACATTATTCTCGAGTTCTAGATTATAGTGGCTCCCTGTTTTGTGGATTCTATTGTACGCTTCCATGAGTTCTCAACAATACTAGTGTGGTTGTATGTAGAACTAGCTCCAATCTCAGGCTTTTTGCTTTAACTTTTTTGAATTCTTTTCTTGATCATCATCACGTCAACATGTATGTTAATAGGCTATTTGATGATCATATTGCTGCTCAAGTTTGTTTTTTGAATTTGGTTCGTATGCTGAGTGTTAAGGAGTAGTTGAACTAAATGAATTGCCTTTGATATGGGTTTCATATCACGATGTGTTTGATTGTGATGTTTCAGAATCCCAGTTTAGATTACAATATTTTCTTAAGGAAATAATATAATCACCACTTATGAGCTGTATATATCTGTCTTTGGAATGTAAATATTCTGTCCATAGATAGCTTATGTATTTTAAGTATATAGTGATAGAGAATTAACTCCTCCAGATCATGTACGTTGTATATATTACTCTACTTTCCTAAGAAAATATATTGAAGCCATTTTCCTTTCAAACTCTATTCTTCTCAAAATACTTTATGGTATCAGAGCTCTTCTAAAAACTCTCACGAGTTTGATCCTTCCTTATCAAATGGTTGACTCTCAAGCGCCTCCTATTTATTCATCCAGCTCTCCCTCTACTCAAAACTGTCCCACCATCATCAACCCATTTGATAATACTTCCTCCCTAATCTTGAATGGTACTCATGTTTCTTGTGTTGCATGAATGATGATTACTGGATTAAAAGAAATGGCGGAAGCATGCATTGAAACTGAAACTTGAATGAACATTTTCTTTACTGCCACAGCAGTACCCGCTCTAATACCATGAAGAAAATATGAATAATTGTGGAAACAAGTATGAAACTGTAAAATTGGAAATTGAAACTTTATTGCCATCTCCTTAAAGGAGAAGGAGCACTAGGCTAAATACAAGAGAAAACAAATGGCTTTAAATAATAAGAGAAATGATAAGGAATTATTTCTTGACTGGTAAGTAAATATTTCTTGAATGGTAAGTAAATATTTACTTACCATTCAAGAAATAATTCCTTATCATTTTTCTTGTTATTTAAATCCATTTATTTCCTCTTATATGTAAGATTTGTGCTCCTTCTTCTCATGGAGTTAACAATAAAGTTTTAGTTCCATATTCTTTTCTTAGTTTCAAGTTTATGTTTTTTATAAGTTTCCGCAATAATTCAATTTTTCTTCAGTAACCACAAGTAGCTCAAGTGGTACTCATGTTAAACTGAGATTCTCTTTGAGGTCTCAGGTTCGAGTGGGGGACATGTCTCAGTGGAGGGCAAAGTCTTGAGGCCTTCGAGTTAGAGAGGACAATACGTTGAAGGGTCATGCCCGGTGAGGGTGGGACCTGGCCAACTCAGTGGGCCGGTGTGCCACTGAGGTGTGGGCCTTGTGACATGCCCTGGGACAGGCTGTGATCTAAGCCCAAGCTCCGCTATGTGCAGGGTGGGATGTTACATCTATAGATTGCATTATAATATTTAGTTACCATAATTATACATGTTTTAGGACACAAAGTTTAAATAATTTTAATACCCTTGGTCTAAATTTTTTATTTCTATTCTCAATATGATACATGTTTAATTAATTTTAATTTATTGAAAACTTAAATATTTTTGTTAGTTTTACACTTGAAATTAAGATTATAGTTGTAATTGGTGTGATAACTTAACACCGTACAAGAGGAAATATCTTATATTGATTAAAAGAGTCGTTAGTTTCTAGTATATACAATCAATATTGCTATTGTGTTGAAAAAACAAATTTGTCAAGCAATTAAACTTATATTTATTGATTTGGTTTAAACAGATAATTAACATACATTACATAATCCACTCCTAATTTCACTCACAAAATAAATTATTACATAGCACAAAATTTCCATGACACATGGATCCTCACTTGTTTTGATATCAAAGAGCTTGCACCATTGAAAAAGTGACACTACCAAGAAGCGATTCAATAACAGATGAATCAGTTTCTGAGTGATCAGTTATGTAATCATCACTGATGCTATCAAGCTCTTGACTATTTTCTTGCGTGATTGAAGCTCCATTTGAATTCCTTATTCCAATTAATTCCGTTGCAACCTCTTTCATTGTAGGTCTTTTCTTCCCGTTTAGGTTCAAACATCTTCTTGTGAGATTAGCAATTACCAAAATCTCTTCTTCCTCACCCTCCTTCAAAACTCGAGCATCAAGGATTTCAACAAGACGATTCTCCTTCATTGCACATAGAAAATATGCTGCGAGACTTCTATCTTCGGAGTCGGTTGAGCGAATCGGCTTTTGTCTAGTTAACAGCTCTGCAAGAACTACTCCAAAGCTATAGACATCACTTTTGTCTGTAAATTGGCTTGACCGGAAGTATTCCGGATCTAGATATCCAAATGTCCCTTGCACTTGAGTAGTCAAATGAGTCTCATCAATTGTCATAGATCTTGAGGTCCCGAAGTCTGATACTTTCGCTCGATATTTGTCATCCAAAAGTATGTTTTTAGACTTAATGTCTCGATGATATATAGGCATGGAAGCAGCTGAATGAAGATACGATAGAGCTCCTGCAACCTCCGTAGCAATACGTAAGCGCAGTTCCCATGTGATTGGAAATTCCTCATTCTCATCATGTATATATTCAAAGGCAGTTCCGTTAGGAATGAACTCATAGACGAGAATAGGAACTTCTGTCTCTAAGCAACATCCTAATAGTTGGACCACATTTCTATGATTAATCTGTGATAAAATTACCACCTCATTGATGAAC
>JANLJB010028733.1:0-11853 GCA_026212285.1 Bursera cuneata | reverse complement strand
ATAGCGTTGTTTTCTTCTTCTAATTCAAGCTTAAGCTCGTTTGACTCCCCTTTATTATATTTGCAATTACTGCACACAACACAGAATCTAGACAGCCAGACAAAACCCATTACGCCAAGCAACCAACCGCTACAGCTGCAGCTGCAGCTGCCTCTGCCCAGGCCTGCCTTGCCCTGCGCTGCCCTTACATCTCAATCTCAATCTCTCTCACCTCTCCAGATTGTGACATATAAAGAAGGGTATTGGATGATCGGATAAAGAAGAAAAGAAAGCTTTTTTCCTTTTACAATAGTTCAGTGACACGCTCGCTCTTGCTCTATTTCGAGTAATAGCGAGACAAACGTGGTTTAAAGGGCTAGTTAAGCTGAGATCAGAGGCCCTTTTGTTTGAATAGCAGAAAGAAAGGAAGAGTGATGGTGGGTATTTTCTCAAGGTTTTCTGTTGGCAGAGCTGGCCATCGACGAACCCAAAGTGCCCTTGTATGTCGTTTTTAACTTGTGACTACTACTTCAGTTTAATGGTGAAGTTTGTTTCTTTGTTGGAATCTATCATGTATCATGTGTAAATCTATTTGACTTTAAGTTGTTCTTGTTTTGAGTATTTTGTGACTTGGGTTGACCTTTCTAATCGAAATATAATACTTTCTTGAATTGATTTGACCGTTTCTAGTGTTGTTTGTTGCTAGATTATATGTTTTTGACGGTTTGACCATTTTCCATCTACTTGTTCATTGGTTTGTATTTCAAAGTTCTGCGTTCTTGATTCAATTTTTTCAATTCTATTATGAATTTATATTGGTCATGCTATAAAATTTTTAATTCGGTTACTGAATAGAATGAACTAATTTAACATTAAATTCTGGTCTGTGTTTACCATATGTAGTTCCTTCTAAACGGATCCTTGTTATTGCTCATTAATTTTGAGAGACATTGGCTTCTTTCTTTCTTTTCTCGTTTTAGTCAGACTTTATGCAGCAACAGGCATAATTGGTATCTTCTTCTAGTTTTTTATTGATTCTCTTGTCTTGCTGAATTACATGGACCAGGGTGAAAGAGAAGTCTTGCCTCCAAATCCGGACATTGCAGGTGCTGCTATTGTAACTGCTGCTGCTACTCATGGCATTGAAGTAGCGGTGGAATTTAAGCCAGTCGAACACCCTATAGAACCGCTCCACAATGATCAACCAATTCAATGTCCACTACCTGAACCTTCAATTCTCAACGTAAGCGTTAATCTTGTTTTTTGCTTTTAATTTGTGTATCTGCAAATAATAATGGTTGCACTGGAAAAACTAAGTCAGTGATTAGTATGAAACTAATTTGTGTTTTATTGGGATCATACTGCATTCTTTTGACCATTGTAGGCTGGCGTGATGAGATTTGGTGGTATTCTGTTGTGGATACTCAAATTTCATACACATTATTTGGATTATAATTGTAAAAATTGAGATATGTATAAATTACTGTGAAGTGTGTGTATTAGATTCAGGCCCAAAATTTGATTTTTATTGGTATCTATAGTTGTAGTTAGGTTTAGTCAGTACATGGCGTGAGGCAGGTCGTTTGGTCGCCATTGCATTGTGGTTCTGATGTGTATCAGCTTATACATCATTAATACAATCTACAATTCAATTTAAATCAACAATCTGTTTGACTCATCAGCTCGGGCTTCTGTTTCCACTTTAGTTGTTCATATCGAAATATTTTTTGTTAGAACCTAATCGACAACCTTTTCATTTGAAAGATGTAGGTCCATCATATATTGCAAGCCATATGTAGGACTTATTTGTAACTTTCTGTATCTGCATGACTATAAATGATCTCCGCCTTTCAACTTTCCTTTAATATTTCATGCAGTGAACACTTCCTGTGTGTTCCAAATATGCGAAGTTGGATGCTTAAACTATAGCAGTTAAATTGTTTACTGTTGCGAGCATTACTACCTTTTATGTTTTAGGGTGTATATCTGGACCTTCCCTGTGTTTTATTTACATACTGCTGGATTTGAATGGTTTTGATATCTCAGAAGGATCTCGTGAATATCTAAAATTTGTCAAAATTCTTCCTTATATTTGTTAAAATATTTTAAATTTCATCAGAAATCTCCTCTCTCGGGGAAGGAAGATTTGATGAATTTTAGAACTGCTTGCGTCCATTTATATTTAGTGCAAAAGTTAAGGGAGGTTGATCATATTTTCCAATAATATTTAGTCCTCTTGTGGGCCCGAAGACTAAAAAAGTTGTCACATTGCAATTTTTGGTATCTGGGAAGCGTGGATCTTAGCATGGGTTTGTTCATAAGAGCTGAAGGATACAACTTCCCAGTGTAATTTAAACTGGATCCATTGATAAGAAGAATTTAGCCTTTAGATCCCTTATGCTTTCTTCCCTTTTTTTTTTTTTTTTTTCTAATAACTGTGGTGTTAGCTCATGGACATGCGCAAAGTGCCGACTTCACACATATCGGTTAAAACTCTGGCCATAGCCTGCGTGTGTGGCTTCAAGGAATTGGTGCTATTCTCCTTTTTCTTTTATACATGCAAAAGCACCATCTTCACATGGATCGGTTAAACCTTGAGCCATAGTCTGTGCGCATGTCTCCAAGGAATTGGTGCTAAAGGGAGTCGAATCTTTGACCTAATGTTTTTCAGGCACCAGAACCAACAGCCAAGTGACTTTACCACTAAGTCAACCCCTTGGGATTTTCTCTATTTATTTCAAAGGAATGTTCTCCATCAATGCCATTAGAGCTCCTAAACCAGATTCTTTCTCTATTCTTTTATATGAAGAAACATGTAAAATTTTGGGATGTGGTGTGGATGCCACGTGCACAATCTTGACAAGTGAAGAACAGACAGAAATTGACCGGAGCCAGATTTTGCAGAACATAAATATATGTATCACGTTGGTTTCACCATTGTGGTTTTCCTTTGATCTAGCAACACGAGCTAGTTGTTAGAAAAATGTTATGGGTATTATTTTCTATAGAAATGAGCAGTTTTAAAGGCTGTGTAATTTATGATATTGATTGTGAATTCTTATGTGGGCACTCTTAATAATGAAAATACTTTGAATTGGCCATGCAATATTGATTGATGAAAAATGGGGCAGGTGGATTGTGTATTACAGGACTTGTTTTCTTTGATCTTCTTTCGTACTTTTCCGGGTGAGAACCATTAGAATTCATGATTCTGATAATGAGATTTTACTTTTAACAGGATGGAAGACTATGGAAGGAGAGAGTGTCAGCAGGCATGAGAAGGAGAGGTGACTTGCCAGTTATGAAGGAAGGAGGATCCCTTGAACCTGAAGCTGTTGGAGCAAAACCGCCGCGGCCAAACCGCATGATTCTACCATCTCTGAGTGCTCCTGAACATAATTTACTAAATCTACTTGAGGAATATAATCCATCCGGGCTCTAAGAGCTGGTATTGATTCCTGATGAATTTAGCTTTGCATAATTTCCATATAGAATTTCCTCATTTCATTTTTATATGATTTACCTGTTACATGTACTCTGTTGTATTTATCGGGATCAAAATTGTTAAAAGTATGTATATTTGATAAATAATATGAAAATTTCAGGTCATACTGAGTTTTTCAACTTCCTTAGAAATTTGATCTCTGTGTATCAAATTCTAAACAGCACCTTTAACTTTTCGTTTTATAACCCGCGAGATATGTTCAAAGCATCCCTCGACACGGATAAGGTAAAACGTTAAGCAGTAACTAGGGCATGTCTGTAAGGAATGGGTGCCCGTGGGGGGAGTATCCTTTGACTCTTGCTGTTCATATTACGGGATGTATCAGGTCAATGTTCAAAATATTCGGAAGAGCAAATCGGTCTTATTATATGAAATTCTTCTCATCATGTTCATGTTCATTCATTGTTGTTGCTAGGGTTGTTGGCATTTAATTATGGTAGCTGACTCTTGATGAAAGACTAATTGGTTGATCAGAAATAAATAATTTGTAATCAATGATTGTCTTTACTATAAGAATACTCACCAACAAAATAAATTCCCCAAAAAATTATTTTTACCAACATTATTAAACTTTTGAAAGTTAAATTTTTATTCAATTCATCTCTCTACAGAATTTCTTATAGACAAAACGATCCAATTCCCTATGTGAACTTTTACGAAACATAACACGTAAAGATGCACAAGCACAAACCATTACGTTAATAAATTAAATATTATGAGAAATAATGTTATACATATGAAAAACAAATAAACTTGTTATTGAAATTCAAAACTCTATGAAAATTACAGATACTAATGGTACTTATACAGGCAACTTGGGGACTTGAAGTGGGTGTTCCGATGTGGGATTGAGAAGGTGTTTCCGAGGTCCTCGAAAGCTTCCATGATTTATCCTTGGCTGGCTCAATTGATGACTCTCTTTGGCCACTGCAACACCAGCTCCAATGGCAGCAGCTTCAGAATGGGCTGCAATGGAGGAGGATAAAATCACCATGAAGAGGAAGAACATAGCAAGAAATGATGTGTAGTTGAAGAAGAAGCCCTTCATTTTGCGCTCATCAATTTGCTTTGCTTGCTTCCAAGTGTAGAGAACGAATGGACTAATATATAAAAAGAGTTTGAAGAAGATACCTTTCAACTTTGCTTTGCTTGCAAGGCATAAAAGGGTATGATTGATTTCACCACCCACTGCAGCCAATTAACTCCATGCACTGATTGCTCCACCTTACATTATATAATAGTGTAAGTCACTCGACCTCCCCAAAGGTTTAGTAAAATTGCACAGGTTTCCCCCTTAAATTTAATTAATTTGATGAATATTCATCTATGTCTTGAAAATCTATAAAATTTAAGAAATAGTTGAGTATGAAGCGGTAGCTATATTGTAAGGCAGTTAATGAAATTTTATTAAATTACTTAACTTGGAGGAGGTCCTCGTAATTTTATCAAACCTTTGGCGTTGTTAAAATTTTCCTTATAATATATGGTTCCATTTTGTTGGTGGAGTTAGGTGGTCTGGTTATGATTCGACCGAAGCTTTAAAGTTTTCTTATTTAATAAGGGGTAATTTTCACTTTGCTAGCTTGAGGTTTAAGAAAATACTTTTACCTCCCTTAATGTATAACAAAAAGAAACTCACATCCCCTTAAGGTTTGATGAAAAAACCATGTACACCCCTTCCAGTTATATGATCATAATGGGATACTTAATATTAAAATTGAAAATTTTTCCAACAATGCCTTAAATGAATTTTCTATTTTTTAAAATTGCAAGATGATTGGTTTTTAAATTCTTATGTCATTATTTTGAAAATACTATTTATTTTAAAACTTATGTCTAGGTGTTTAAATTAATTTAAAAGTATAATATAATATCATATTATACGTGGAGTTTTCTTTCTTTTCTTTAATTTTAAAATCATTAAATTAATATTTTAATTGCAGAGTAATAATATTATTGTATGAATGTTTTATTTTAAGAATTGCAAAATTGTTATATAGTGATTTTAAGAATTAAATAATTATTTTAATTTTAATAAATAGTTTTATTTTAAATTGACCTTAGACATTAGGGTAATGTACTTACTTCCCTTTAGACTTGAGGAAATACTTATCTCACCTCAAATTTAAGGAACTATCACCTACCTACCTTAAAATTAGGAAAACATAAAAAAAACTAATTTTTGGAGTACCTTATGGGAAAAAAATATTTAAAAATTTTTATGTTCTAGTTTTCTTATTTGAATATCAAATTTATCTTTTAAAATTTTCAATTGTAAACATACTTGATAGTTCAGCATATTGCTAAAGTAACATCTAACACTACTAAACAACTCCACACTTTGTTTATTAGATGCTTATCTAAATTGATCGATAATTATCAAGCTGTCAAACAAATTGTCTGACACACCTGACATTTGGTTAGACATCAAAAAGAAATTAAGGTTAGATTATTTTTCAAAACAACTCCCAACACTTTTCATTTAAATGTTTTTAATTTAAAATACTAGAAAAATACCATTGTATTTTCTAATCAAAATTATGGGATATTTACACTGACATTCTTGAAGTTTAGGTTAAATAATTCAGACTTAGAGATTTTTAAAATCTTTTTAACCCTTATATTTTAATAAAAATTACTTTACCTCCATAATTGAACAAACCTAAAATAAATTGCCTTATATTACATATAATGGTTAAACTCTGAGTCAGCAAAAATCATGGGTGTATGAAAATTTCCTTAAAATTAAATATTTTCTGTAGACTCTAACTGTTATACTACACAACGTCAAAGGGTGTAACTTACATTTCTAAAACCTTAGGGAGAAAAGTGTCAATTAACGGATTTCACCAACGCCGGCCAGTTAAAATGGTTATTGGGCTTTGGGCCCGTCAGCCGAGCCAAGTCCAGTTGGGCTCGGATTAGAACTTCGGACCTTCGGTCTCGTTTATTCAAAACAAACTCGACTCGATATTCTTTTCTTTGGGTTCAAGAAAAAAGACATAAAAAAGTACACAGAAAAAGAAGAGGCTTTTCAGATTTCAATATTTCTCCAGAGAGCTTACATTACTGAAACTCCTCTTGTTTCGGCTGTGAATCTTGGACGACCATGGCCGCTCTTCAATACCTGGAAACCTTGCGCAGCGCTCACCCGGAGCTCGGCGAGTGGTACAATTCTTTGGCGGATCTGTACCAGAAGAAGCTTTGGCACCAGCTCACTCTCAAGCTCGAACAGTTCGTTGCTCTCACCGTTTTTCAGGTCAACTTCAATTTCGATTCCTATTTCTGTTCTTGTCTTTGTTTTTGTTTAGGTTAGGGTTTGTAGATCTCGAGAAGGTTGTTTGTTTGGTTTATGGAGAAATTGAGCTAGGGTTTTGAATGGAAAATTCAGTCGATTATTGAAGTTTACTTTTGATTCTTAGTTATTTACAATAAAAAACATGTTGTGTTTGAAGGCGGCTGCAGTTTGTTGGTATTGTGAATGCCGGCAAAATTAGTTGCTTGTAATTGTAGTTTTGTTTATATATTTTAGTCTTCACTGAAGAACAAATAGGTCATTAGTTGTAGTTGCTATTCTGTTGTGTAATTTAGTGGTTTGGTGTTGAAGTTGGATTTAGTTTGCATATTTACTATGGTATATATGATTTATAAGGATGAGATCAATGTACCTTTCTTTTTCTTTTTTTGAATGGGTTATAAAGTGGGATTGTTGGGCAAGTTGTAAAACATTGAGGAGAATTGAAAGAATTAGCTACTAGTACTTAAGTTTAAGAGCATATGTAACAATCTTCAAATTGGTTAATTTCGCTCCACCATGGAATGAATGTTCTCCAGATATGAAGAGTTGAAAGCGATGGGTGCTATAAATGTTAAGAGAACAAGTTGAATATATTGAAACCATGTTGGCTTTGTTTTGTGATGGTCAACTTGTCTTTGGCCAGGCCCGCTTCATTAAAATGATTGGCATATGCAAATGTGGCTCAGCTTTTATAATTCTTCCTTGATGCTTTTATCACAGGGCTTATGATTGAGCTTTTATAAGTATTGCTGGCTGCTTTCATTGTTGTGACATTCGTTTATTCTCCTTTTTGAATGGGCAACTAACTACTAGTTTGATATATTTTGGTATTTAATTTCAGGCTGGTGATGCTCTGATACAATTATATCATAACTTCATCACTGATTTTGAGACCAAGATCAATCTTCTCAAGCTTGCACATTTTGCTGTTATAGTTTCTCGGCAGTATCCTGAGAAAGAAGCTGCCATTAATTATCTTGAGGGTGTGATTGAGAAACTTCGAGCAACTGGTGAGCAGCGTATAGAGGAGCCAATCCTTTTTATTAAGATGCAAATTGCCATGTTCAAACTTGAGCAAGGAGATAAAAAGGAGTGCAAAAAAATTCTGGAAGATGGAAAGAGTACCCTTGACAGCATGACTGATATTGATCCATCTGTGTATGCCAACTATTATTGGCTTTCATCTCAATACCACAAATATCATCAGGAATTTGCTGAATTTTACAAATGTGCTCTTCTTTATCTGGCATACACATCAGTGGAGTCTCTCTCAGAATCATTCAAGCTGGTGTGTGCTTATGTTTTAGTTTAGTATTATTAAAGAAGAACAACACTTTTATTTTGCAATAGATTTCTTGTGCTTTCTTCAAATACATATGAACATAGTTGTATATTCTATGATCTGCCAAGTTTCTGTGTAAAATTTAGTTTAAGGAAGGATTTTGTTATGTTTCATAGTCATGAGGAAGAAAACTATTTTGATATATGTTAAATGCCTAGAAGAGTATCGCTGGAGATGTGAAGAATTTTAGTATAGCTATGTTGATAATTACATGTTATTGCATGGTAGAATGTCACCAACAAGTTTAATTCGTGAGCAAGAAATGTAAATTCAGCATATGTAAAAATGTAAATTAAAGGGTTTCTAGGATATTCTGTATTTTGGGGGTTGACATCTGTTTTTTCTTTAGGGGTTGTTTTACTGTCCAGCATATATCAATTTTGTCTCAATAACATGTTTTTTGAAATCACTGTTTCAGATATGAAGATTAATGTTTTAAGTTATTTTATCTTTTTTGATAAGCATAACGTCACATGCACTTTGGATTTTCTTGGACTTGGCCTTTGAAAGGAAAACAAAGTAGGCATTTACATCTAATTGTGAATTGCGTTATCCTTCGTTATTGGATGTTAAGATTTTTCTGGTTTTCTAATATTCTTCAGGATTTGGCATTTGATCTCTCCCTTTCTGCACTGCTGGGAGATAACATCTACAACTTCGGGGAACTGCTTGCCCATCCTATTGTAAGAATATCTTTGTAGAAAATTTTGTTTTCTTGAGATTGCCCTCGTCAGTTGTATGTATTTTACTTAGATGAGAGTCATGCTTGATATATATATATATATCTTTTAAAACAAGGTAATTCATACATAATAAATTATTTGTGCAATTTCATGAAGGGATACCTTTTTGTTAATTATTAACATTAAATGCTACAATTTACTGTGGTGAAGTTGAGGGCCAACTTAAGCTCAAAGCTAAGTTTTGAGTGCATTGTTTACACCTCAAGACTTCTTTGTTTTGGGTTGGATTTCTTTAGACCAATTTTTTATGAGATTAATGTATACAAGGATTTGAGTTTATTCGTCATTGGTTACCCCCAGTGATCTAAAAGGCGGCTAGGAGACTAGTCCTTAGGCGGAGGGGTGACGCGGGGAAAAGGGGATAGGCGCCGAGTCTAGGCGGTCGGCTAACTGGGCAGTGCTGATCGGCGGGTTGGCGACTGGGCAGGGGTAGGCGGTGGAAGCGGGGGCTGGCTATTCAATCGATCGTTAGGGTTTTTATTTATTTAAATGAAACACCCAAACGACATCGTTTTGGGTGTATATAAGTTTTTTTATATAGGCCCAAAACGACGTCGTTTGGGGCCTCCTAATAACTTTCTTTTGTAAAAACCCTAAAATTTTAGTTTTAACCTTTAACCCCCAAAATATTTTACACTTAGCCCCCAAAACTTCTATAAGTTTTCTTAACCCCCCAAACCTTTAACCTTTAACCTAATTTCTAAGCCCTGCCTAGTCCCCGCCTAGGCCCCCTAGGCTCTAGGCCCCGGGCTGCCGCCCTAGGAGCGCTTAGTGTCTTTTAGAACACTGGTTACCCCTTGTTAGTTGGGCTAACTTTTAAATATGTTTCAAGAGTGAGACATGTGTATAAGGGGCTTGATTTAAGCCCATATGGAAAATTTAAAAAAGAGATTAAATGACAATAGTGAGAAGAGGATTTATTTCATAAGAAAATGACCATTTACACAAGAAACATGATTCTTATAATAGACTGAATAATCCTTTTTTGTGAAATCTTTTAGGGATAAGAAAACAAATGCACTCCAATTGATAAGACAGCAATTGGAAATTGGAAATTTTGTTAGCAAAAGCCACTTTGTTCTTGTATTCTTCTCATAGGTGTGAAAAACAGTAGGGTGGTGCATGGTCTACACTTGTAATAACTTTCAGTGTTTGTAAAAGTCTCATTGATGTCTTTGGTTCTATGAAATTAATTGGAGATGCCAGGTCCTAATCTTCAGCATCTGCTGAGGTTGTGTGTTTACAGCTCTATACCTGTATTGTCCTTATTTTACATAGTGTGCAACAATAAACTGCATTTCTTCATTGCAGTAGTGGATTAAAAGCCCTAGAAGCACGGTACTAAATTTTCATGAAAGCTTTTTGGTTTGCTTGGCCCAACCCACTGTTGGTCATTGTACTCAAATCAAGGATTTTCTTAAATCTCCATAATGTGAAAGGAAACTAACATCTTCATGTGCTATTCTGGACCAGTCTTAACATTCATTATGAACCGAGTGAAGGATAACCTCAATCTTGTGCCTTTCATCATGTTTGGGTCTTGGTTTCTTGACCTAGTGTCACTTTTGCATCATAAATATACTACCAATTTTTTGTTTGAGAACTTGCTATGCTTTTCTTGTTTATTGTTCAACTTGCATGCAGAATGAAATTTATGTTTGGTGTCTGCATTTGTGAACCATGTTAAGTTATCTGCATGCATTGATAAATATATGGTCAGTCAGACATTTTTGTTTTAATTGTGTCCTTGTGCTTGCTTGTCTGGATTTTCTTGATTGGTGGTATTATTTTCGAGAGACTATCCATTGCAATAATACTATAATTTGTTAGTAGTGGCGTGAAATCATGCACTATATTGTAGTATTTGTTGTTGCATGATTCCTTTTCATTTCTAATTATAATTTTCAGATTTGATTTCTGTTGCATCTTTTCATCGTGCTTGGGATGATTGTTTCTTGTATCATTTTTACAGATTAAGAGTCTTATAGGAACAAAGGTAGAGTGGCTGTATTATATGCTCCAGGCGTTTAATGCTGGTGACCTAGTTCGATATCAGGAGCTATGCCGTGTACATAATGCTTCCCTCAGGGCTCAACCGGCATTAGTTGAGAACGAGAAAAAGCTATTGGAAAAGATTAACATTCTTTGCCTGATGGAAATTATCTTTAGGTAAATATGATTGTGGTAGTGTGCTTTGACTATTTTGCAATATTTTTTGTCTATTGTTGCCAAATCGAACTGAAAAGTGCATCCTTGTAGCCGGCCTTCTGAGGATCGAACTATTCCGTTAAACATCATTGCAGAGCGCACAAAACTTTCTATTCAAGATGTAGAGCATCTTCTGATGAAGTCTCTTTCAGTAAGTTTCTTCTTGTTCTCATTTTTATACATATATTGCTTCATTCTCTTATAGGAAAAAAAAAAGTCATATACTATTCATTCCAATTCTACAAGCATTCATTGACTGGCAATTAAGTTGCTTGGACACCTTGTGTGGCTCCATGTTGGATGCAACAGGCTGACCATTAATACATTATTAGATGTATTAGAATTTGTTGTAAATTTCCTGTTCTGATCTGTGATTGTCGTTGTATAACATAATGATAGATGTACGGATCTTGTCAGAGATATTATTACGTTACTCCTTTTCCTCCTTTTGCACCCTTGTTGAATGTATCTCCCAGAAGAATGTGTCTGTTTGGTTCAGCATAAGTTTCTTGATAACTATTCTATATTTTTATGCCCTTAAAACAACTTTTCCTAAAAGACAATATGGAGTTTAGAAGAATTAGAAAAAGACGTATGCATCTAAAAGTCATCAAGCACACCTACCAATAGTTTTTGGTGAGATGTATTGGCTCTATTAATGTGAGAGACAAAAGTATGAGTCTTCTATAGGTACCCTATATTCCTCTTGCCGTGCCGCCCCCTCACCTTGCAGGAGGAAGAGGACTTATCTGAGCTTAAGGGAGTTTTCTTTTGGATT
>JANLJB010028732.1:0-11852 GCA_026212285.1 Bursera cuneata | reverse complement strand
TGGATACGATACTTGGACTCACCGAGGACTATAATTAAGACTACCTACACTTGGGTAACACTTTCTAAGATGTAACAGTGTTATTAAAATATTTCCTTTGTTTCTGTAATTTCTACCAAATCATGAATATCAAAGAAACTTATTGGGGCCGAATTAAGACAGATTTTAGGTGCATGTTTGTATTAAGGCAAGAATGTCTCTATAGTTAAAATTGTTTATTAGAATCTAAGGTTATTTAAACACAGCTTTTCATATGGAATTATGCATATTATTGATCTTTCTACTTTCTGCATTTCATACATGATTGATGGCGATTGTATTAGACCCATGTTGATATATGTTCAATACAAACATGTAAAAGCAAATAAAACTACAATTACAGGGTATCAAATCATGGTCATTGCTCTGATGCAAATACAGCTGCAGGCGCTGAAGTAGACATAAGAAAAGATTATATAGTGGATCTCATGCAGTGATATATGGGAATGATTTACATATTTTGCTTCCATAAGCAGTTGTTATCAAGCTTTTAAAGGCTATTATAGTTGTTTTGTTGTGAGTAGGCTTAATTTCCAAATTATTGTTCTTCTAATACAGAGTAAGATACAAGAATGATATGTTTATTTATGTAAACCGACCAAGGTCTCTAAATGTGTTGTCATTGCGATGCACAAAACATATCATATTTGGCTCATCAACAGCTCTAGAAGAATTTTTAGACTAATTTCTTGGAAGTTAACCATTTTTTTGCTTAGAACTCTTAAACAGAAAAATCTACCCCCTGATATCAATATTTTCTTGTCATTTCTAGAGCATTTTTTTCGTGTATAAATTTAAGTTTTAGGCAAAGCGGTATTATCTTTCTGCCCTCTTTAAATTTAAGCATGTTCTTGACCACACCATTGAGCTCCCTGGATATTAGTACTTCAACCTCTGTAAAATATCAGCTGGTTGCTCATGACCTCTGTTAATTTCTTGTGTGATGAAGTGAACTTTCTTTTCCCCCATAATGTTGAAGAATCAGCCACTATAAAAGAGTATTCCACAATTGCATTCTTCTTTGGGGCCCCAAAAAGAGAGAACCAAAATAATAATAATAATAATAATCAACGTTTATGTGGTTAAATTGTAATGGTTTTTACTTGTTCAATTTATTTTACTTACAAAATAGAAGACAAATTAATTAAGTCACCACAAAAAGTTCTGCGAGCTCAAACTAAAGTAGTACTCATTGCAATGGAAAGAAGGAGCGGCATTAGAACTGATGCATCCAACGCTTCATGATTCCTGTTCTGAAGAGCAAGTTTTGAGATGCATTGATGTGGCCTCTGTTTTTAGAAGAAAAGCCAGTGTACAGGCCCAGCATGTCACTTATCTACATGTTAACAAATGAAGGTGTAAAATTGCCACTACCACAACGACCAGCACTTTCCAATAATGGGCTTCTGAAGACGACCGGGGATCTAGGTGTATTTAGTTTTCTTGGGCCAATTTGCATCCACTAATTGTTTGACAACACTTCTCATAATTGGGCTGTTGCTTGGCTCCTTCCCTGTACATATCAAAGCCAAACAAAGCACATCAATTACTTGTTTCTCCATACAATATCTGTTTTCTCCATAAATGATGGATCTAGTGCGTTCAAGTAAAACAACACCAAAGCTATACGCATCAGACTCCTTGCTTTTCCTAGCTGTAAAAGCATTTTCCGCCAGAGGCCATCAAAATAAAGATGTTAAAATTTGAATAGAATACATATATAACTGTAAAATCTAGGGTTGAAAATGTTTACGACAGTTTAGTGATTTGTCAGTGAAAAAATGAGGATGTGGCAATTCTTGTGTTACATTTGGCAATGCTTTTGTTTTCTACGATATGATATAGTTTAAAGAAGTAGTTGGTTCTTGTAACGACCCACCCTACACACAGCGGGGCTTGGTCTACCCGCAGGCCAGACCCGGGCTCGTTACACGGCCCACACCTCAGTGGAGCTTGCAAGCCTAACTGAGTTGGCCAGGCCCCATCCAACCATCTGGGTATGACCCTTTACGTATTGTCCTCTCTAGCCCAAAGGCCGTAAGGATTTACTCCCCACTGAGACGCGTCCCCCACTCGAACCTGGACTTCAAGGGTTAGGGCTGCTCGTAGGCCCTTAGAGCATATCATAGGCCCACATCTCAATGGCGCTCGCAAGCCCAACGAGTTAGTCAGGTCCCACCCCCACTGGGACATGACCCTTCAACGTATTGTCCCCTATGGCCCAAAGGCCTCATAGATTTACTCCCCACTCAGACGCGTCCCCAACTAGAACCTGAGACCTCAAAGAGGATTTCAGCTCAACATGAGTACCACTTAAGCTAGTAGCTCAAGTGATACTCATGTTTAACTGAGATTGCCTTAAAGGGGTCTCAGTTCGAGTGGAGGACGCGTCTCAGTGGGGAGTAAATCCTTGAGGCCTTTGGGCTAAAGAGGACAATACGTGAAGGGCCATACCCAGATGGTTGGGTAGGGCCTGGCCAACCCAGTTAGCCCACGTGTGCTGCAGGGCAGTGGGCCATGTGACCAGCCCGGGTCTGGCCTGCGGATAGACCAAACCCTTCTGTGTGTAGGGTGGGTTGTTATAGATGTCCCTGTTCCTTAACCTGAAAAAAGAAAGATTGTACATTTCATGTCGGTCTAATGAAATCCTTTTTCCTCATGTACATATGTATTTATTTAGAAAATAATAACCATAATTAATTATGATATAAATATAAAATTGATAAATGCATCAGAAGGTTATCACCTGCTAACCTAAAACACGGGCAGTTTCATCATACTTTATTATAGTGATTCCGGGAAGAATAGCTTTATAATATTTCGATTTCTTCTAAATCAATACAATGTCAAGTATTAATAAATAATAAAAAGATATCACATGATGGGGACATTTATATTAACTTTAGTATTATTATTGCTTTGCTCACTAAACAAATTTATCGAAAAACATATTTATTCCTTGCCCAATTAAACTTTCAACTTTTCATACTACGATAATGGGCACTAGGAAGCAACCTCGAAGTCTCAACCTTCCTAGTTTTCGGTCGACATATATGCAATGCAACGCAATGCTAGAAGGTAATTTTTCAGTTGCCATCAACGTTAGGAACATTATCACCGTGTTGACTGTGTTGACAATATAAGGCAATTTAGTATTATTGGCCTGACAATGTAACGCAATGCGGCAATACAAGGCAATTTTAGAAGCCATCCAACCGAATTTTTCCCAGAAACCATCTATCTACTACAGTATTATTGGCATCGAACTCATCTACTACAGTCAATGGGAGGCAATGCAAGGTAATTTCCACAAGCCATCAAACCGAGTTTTTCAGAAGGCATCCATCGACGTAATGCAAATCAATATGATAGTGATTTCATGTTTATGTTTTCAAATAATGGCCCATAAATACTTATACTTCCCAATAGCTATTTCCTCTCCTTCGTTCTCTTTCAGAAAATTTCAACTTTTTCAAGACTTTCAACATCAAGGTGAGGTTCTTTGTATTCATCAAAATGCAGTTTCTTTATATTCATCTTAACCAAATTTTATCAAATTTAATTTGATGGTTTCGCAGCATTCAAGTCCTCAATGGCTTACCATACCATTTTCGTATTTATCATTCTGCTGCTCTTGGAAGTGATCAGTCAGGGTAGAACAAAATCTCCTTTCGAAGTATATCCAGTCAATATGTGGACATTTTTGTTGTCCACCATAACCTACTACTTTGCTTTTGCTGCGGATATGAGGTATAGCTCTGATAACACTAGTTATTCTCACCTTTTTGGAACGGCTGTTATGATATCAGGATCTTGTAGGTCCTAAAATAATAAAGATATTTTGGGGAGAATTTTTCTAATGTATTTCATTGACAAAATATCAAATATATAAAAACTTTAAGATAAAGAAAGCAAAATTATTCCACAAAAGTTGCACAAGATTTGCACAAAAGAAAAATCTTAAATATATATGATTGAGAAAGTCTTAAATAAGATTAGAACATCTCATGTTGATCTAACGAAGTCCTTTTTCTTCATGTACATATGTATTTATTTAGAAAATAATAACCATAATTAATCATGATATAAATAAAAAAAATGATAAATGTATCAGAAGGTTATCACCTGCTAACCTATAACCAAAAACACGGACAATTTCAATACTTTTTTTATAGTGATTAAAGGTAGAATAGCTTTATAATATTTTGGTTTCTTCAAATAAATACAATGTCAAGTATTAATAAATAATAAAAATACATCACATGAGGGGATAATTATATTAACTTTATTATTATTATTACCTTGCCTACTAATCAAATTTACCGAAAAACATATTTATTCCTTGCCCAATTAAACTTTCAACTTTTCATACTATTATAATGGGCACTAGGAAGCAACCTCGAAGTCTCAACCTTCCTAGTTTTCTGTCGACATGTATGCAATGCAACGCAATGCTAGAAGGTAATTTTTCAGTTGCCACCAACGTTAGGAACATTATCACTGTGTTGACAATATAAGGCAATTTAGTATTGTTGGCCAGGCAATGCAACGCCATGCGGCAATACAGGGAAATTTCAGAAGCCGTCCAACCAAATTTTTCCCTGTAACCATCTATCTACTACAGTATTATTGGCATAGAACCCATCTACTACAGTCAATGGGAGGCAATGCAAGGCAATTTCCGCAAGGCAATTTCCACAAGCCACCAAACTGAGTTTTTCAGAAGGCATCCATCTACGTAATGCAAATCAATATAATAGTGATTTCGTGTTTATGTTTTCAAATAATGGCCCATAAATACTTATACTTCCCAATAGCTATGTCCTCTCCTAAGTTCTCTTTCAGAAAACTTAAACATTTTCAAGACTTTCAACATCAAAGTGAGGTTCTTCGTATTCATCAAAATACAGTTTCTTTATATTTATATTCATCTTAACCAAAGCATTCAAGTCCTCAATGGCTTACCGTACCAGTTTTCGTATTTATCATTCCGCTACTCTTGGAAGCGATCTGTCAGGACAGAACAAAGCCTCCTTTCGAAGTATATCCAGCCAATGTGTGGAAACTTTTGTTGTCCACCATCACCTACTGCTTTGCTTTTGCAGCGGATATGAAGTACGACTCTGATAACACTAATTATTCTCACCTTTTTCGGAATGGTTGTTGTGATATCAGGATCTTGTAGGTCATAAAAGAATAAAGATATCAAATTTATACAAACTTTAAAATAAAGAAAGCAAAATTATTGCACAAAAGTTGCACTAAAGAAAAATCTTAAATATATATGATTGAGAAAGTCTTAAATAAGATTAGAACATATCATGTCGATCTAATGAAGTCTTTTTTCTTCATGTACATATGTATTTATTTCGAAAATAATAACCATAATTAATCAAGATATAAATAGAAAATAGATAAATGTATCAGAAGGTTATCACTTGCTAACCTATAACCTAAAACGCGGGCAATTTCAATCATACTTTTTTATAGTGATTCCAGGTAGAATAGCTTTATTATATTTTGGTTTCTTCTAAATAAATACAATGTCAAGTATTAATAAATAATAAAAAGATATCACATGATGGGGATATTTATATTAACTTTATTATTATTATTTCCTTGCTTACTAAACAAATTTATCGAAAAACAGATTTATTCCTTGCCCAATTAACCTTTCAACTTTTCATACTATGATAATGGGCACTAGGAAGCAACCCGAAGTCTCAACCTTCGTAGTTTTTGGTCGACATGTATGCAATACGACGCAATGCTAGAAGGTAATTTTTCAGTCACCATCATCATTACGAACATTATCACTGTGTTGACATTTTAAGGCAATTTAATATTATTGGTCAGGCAAAGAAAGTTGAGAAAGTAATTTTCTTGTCCATCCTGAGAAACTTCAAAAAAAAGTTGGCCTAAATGCTTTACAACGAAAACTTGTTTTAGACATTACAAGGGAAAGAGATAATGATATATATTATGCGCATGATGGAATGAAGAAGATTAAAATCATGTTGCAATGCAAAAAGGTTCTTCTTGTAGATGATATGGCAAATACAAAAAAACTCAATGCATTAATTAGAAAACATGATTAGTTTGGTAAATTATTGATGACAAATTATTGTCATAATTTTTATTATTATTACTTTTTTTCTTTTAAGCCGATTTAAAAAAAAAATTATATTTTAATAAGTAGAACACATTTCCCATCTTTGAAATAATAAAAATATTGTAAAATCTAAATTGTGTAATACTTACAAGACTGATATATCAAATAAAGGAGCATATTTAGAACTTGTGCCTCCACTATGAAAAAAAGCATCCCAACAACACCCCAATTACGGTTAAAAATTATTTATTTATTATGAAATAAATGGTTTTAATTATTAAAATTAACTTACAAAAAATGAAAATAATTTTAATATTAAAATGAGAAAGCAATTAAATGCTGTATCTTTTCTTCTTTTTTCCTTCTCCCTACTTGGAGTTCAATAAATAACAAATCTCTCTTATTTACTACAATGAAATAGGGAAATTTCATGGCTGATTTACCCTAAATAAGTTCTTTTAATACTTTTTTACCACAATAAAAAAATTATTTTAATTTAAAAACTTTTACAGTTGAAATAGTATAACAGCCAAAAATTTTTTATTCTAGTTTTTTTTTTTTTAAAGAAAACTAAATAGGCCTTGATTATTTCTATTTTTTCCTTTTTTTCTTTTTTTACTGTAAAGTAATTTAAAAAATAAAAAAATTCTTTAACTTTCATATTCTATAAATAACATATCCATAATTCAAATATAAATATACATCCTGTATGTTCACCGTCCAAATTTCTCTCTAAAAGATACAAAATAAAATTTTCAATCCATCACTAAATGTATATAAATGAAATATATGAAACTATTTCAAAATCATGTAATCCTCCTGTTGAAGTATTCAAATTCATGGGTTTTACAATATTCTTTTCATCTTACACTAACATGATTTTGGAACTATTGAACTCTTAGGCCCAAAAGTAATATTTCGTATTAAACTATACAATAAAGTATGATTAAACAGAAAATGACAAAAAAATGAGACAATAGCTGAAGAACAATATGGCCACATGAGCTACATCATTAATCTTTTTACAAGGACGAAATGAGACATTTTTTAGAAGTGATTTATCATAACCAGAATAGAATCTACACCTCTCTTAGTTAGTGGTAGACCAAGTATGAAATCCATACTAAGGTCCTCCCACATTGAATCTGGAACAGGTAAAGGAGTATATAATCCTGTGTTTTCGAGCTACTCCTTTTGCTTTTTGGCATGTTAAACAACACTGTACAAACCTTGTGGTCCCTTTCACCATTTTAGGCCAATAAAACTTCTTTGATACAAATTGAATTGTATTGTCTTTCCCTGTGTGAGCTACCAGTCCTCCTCCATGTACGTCTCTAATCATTTGTTCACTCAGAGATGTATTCAAAATGCACAATTGGTTACCTCTGGAATGAAACCCCTCAGTTATGTGGAAATCCTTCGTTGCATTCCCTTGTTGCAACTCAGACCAAATACCTGCAAAATCCTAGTCAGTTTCATATAAATCTTTTAGGCTTCGAAAACCTGTAATTTCAATTTGTAAAATGGTTGGCAATGAACTTCTTCTACTCAGAGCATCAATAACCTTATTTAATTGCCCAGAACGATGCTTGGAAACAAAACTAAATTTTTTTAAGAAAATAATCCACAGTCCGTGCGTCCTATTGATATTCTTCTGAGAGTTTAGGTATTATAGAGAATTATGATCTCAATGCAGCACAAATTCTTGATGAAGTAAATAATGCTCCCGGTGTTGTAGAGATATGACAATAGCAAACAATTCTTGCTCATAAGTGGTCCATGGTTGCCTTTTCATTAAACTTCTCGTTGAGATTTTCAATAGGCTTTCCATTTTGCACCACTTCAATACCCAGCGTACAGCATCTGTTTCAGCCTCAAATAGGAAATTGAAGTCTCGAAATGCTAAAATTAGGGCTGCACTTAGCTTTTGTATGATGAGCTCAAAGCTTGCAAGCTCAAAGCTCGCAACTTGTGTATCTAACCATCGGCATTGTCCCAGCTTCAAGCAATCAGTTATTGGAGACAATGATAGTGCTGAAATTTCTGATGAATCTCCTATAAAAAGTTGCTATTCCATGACGACTTCTGTGACTGACTTAGGCATAGGCCAGTCTCTAATGGCTTTAATTTTCTATTCGTCCACCTGCAACTCTTCCTTGCTCACTACATAACCCAAAAATACTGACTAGTACAAAAATCAAATTTCTTGTTATTAAGGAACAATTTATATTGACTCTAAAATCTGCCTCAAATGATAAAAATGGTCTTCCATATATTGACTACATACCAAAACATCATCAAAATGTACAACAACAAATTTACCAAAAAGGATTTTAAAATTTGGTTCACTCCAAAAGGCATTACATGCCACTCATAGAGCCTTTCCCTTGTTTTAAATGAAGTTTTCCTCTCATCACCAGGCTTGATTCTAATTTGGTGATAACCACTCCTCATATCTAGCTTGCTAAACATCTGTGAACCAGCAAGTTTATCCATCAAATCATCAAAACGTAGCATTGAAATCTGTATTTGATTGTGATCTTGTAATTGCCATACTGGCCACAGATATCCTCTAGGTTCCATCCTTCTTAGGAATCAATAAAGCTGGCATTGCACAGAGACATGAACTCGGTTTCATCAACTATTCTGCATTAATTCCTTAACAATAGCCTGGAGAGTCTCATACTCTTTAGGAATCATTTTGTAATGTGGTAAATTAGGTAGATCAGCCCCTGAAATTAAGTCAATCTGGTTATGAATGTCTCTCATTGGAGGAAAAGAATCTGGTAACTCATTAGGCTAGGTGTCACTAAATTCTTGCAACAAAGGTTGCACCACCACAGGTACAAAAGTTATTTTCGATTGTTGTTCTGTGACTACTAAAGCCATTGAACTTGATTGGTTTGAATTTCAATAGGAAATTCTTTTTCTGAATGCTAAATCACCTTCTTGGTACTTTCTTCTTTATAAGCAGTAGAGTGTTGGTCCTTGAGTGGCATTAGGACAATTTTCTTCCCTTTCCATTGGAAAACATAATAGTTCTCCCTCCCTTTATAAATTGCCACGGTCTTCCAATAGCATCTTGGATAAATCCATTTCTATCACATCACACCACACCATAACTCATCATGATAAAATTTTCCAATAGAGAAAGGTACTTTACAAATCTCAGTATCCTAAGTTTTTGTACCCTTTTTCACCCAACAAATTCTGTAAGGATTTTAGTGTTTCTCAACTACTGGACCCAAAGCCCTTACTGCTGCTTTTCAAAAAACGTTCTTACTACTACCATTGTCCATGATAAGGTCACATACCTTTATATGGATTGTACAGTGTGTCTTGAAGATGGTATGCCTTTGGGAGTTGCTCTGTTGCTTTGGAGACAATAATACTTTCTGCAAAATAAATACAAGAGGGTCTCCTTCATCACCTTGCACAAACTCAGCCCAATTCAAGTCTTCTTCTACTTCTATATCATATTGATTAGAATCATCATCTTGTTTGTTCTCAATCAAAGTAACATGTATGTGGGCAGTGCACTCATTAGATTTGTTCCCCAGTTGACTACACTGATAGCAGATTTTTGCCCTAGTTTATTACACCGATAGCACTTCTCAAGCATAGGCTTAGCGTAAGGATTAAATATGGAAGGGGGTTGAGGTTGCTAGAGGGACCCTATCTTGGCTTCGAAGGGGGTTATGAGTGTTATTAACACTTGAATATATACTTGGTTTCATCACTAACAAATTCAATAGCATTCCTTATATTAGCATTAGATCAACTATAACTGTTCTGCTTTGTTGTTGCTAGCTCTAGTGGCTAAGCTCATAGCTTCTGACAAGGACCAAATGCTATTCAATTCCAATTTCTCCTATAATGAATCTTTGAGCCCACCAATAAATCATCTCCACTTTGAAATTTAATTGAAAAAATCGAGAGACTGCATGCCTCCAAGAGGATAGCGAAAGCACGAAGTAGAATGGGAACTTATCAGCACCAGTTGATACCAAGAAGCAACCAACAACAATTCCTTGTTCCAGGATTGCCTAGAAATGTCATATGAAGATGTCTTTTCTTGCCAACTTTCAGCCCAAGGATCCTGTGCTTTCGTTTCATTGTTAATTAAAAACAACGAAAAAAAAGAAGAAGCAAGGTTCCATGAGAAAGAAGAAACCCTGCAGCTTCGTTGCACCAATTCTTGGCTGCTACATGCACTATTGTAGTTTCTCTGTATTAGATAAAATCAACATATTAACACTCAAAATGAACCAAATAAACCAATATAGGTGTTTTGCTCTCTTCATGAGAAAAGGCTACCAACTCTGCCACTGCTGGAAGATTTACAATGAATTAAAACAGGGAATTTATTTTCCATAGTCTATTCTGTTATCTTTATTTTTTTAGTTATAGTTGCCAAGGGGGATTTGTTTCAACACAAGTAAAACAAATGTCAGAGTTTATTTTTGTTCTGTTCTTCGGTGTATTTGTGTTAAACCTAATCATCTCTCTTGATAAGGCTGTTATATCTGTTTGCTAACTCTTCATCTTGCATATCCACTTGTGTTTATAATCTCTGAAGCAGAGAGTAACCTGATTGTAATAGGAGAGACTCTTGTGAGGAAGCCATTATCATCTTTGTAGTTCTCAAATTGGATCTTAGTGGATCAGTTATTACCGGCATTATAGTGGATAGGTCAATTGAAAAATCCATTTATTCTGTTGATATCATAAATGAAACTCCGGTCATTATCTCCAAATTTTATCATTGCTCAAGGGTGGTAGAAACTAAACAAGATGGTAGAGGATTAGGTTTAAAAACAGAGCTTCTAAGGGGTTCTATTGTTTAAGTTGAAACAAGGTCTTGTGTTATTTATGTTACTTTTAGGAGTCGTTATATCTCCCAGCTTTATTAATGTCTAGTAACTATGAATTCAGGCAGTGTCAACAGATAGAGAACCTATTTCTATTGAATTGCATTGTGACTTTGTACTTCTTTTTAGATATCAATCTAGGAAGCTATTGAAACTGCCAAGCTTCTTACCTGAAGAGAAGGTTTGCTTGAATGTTCAGAGTCCTTAGGCTAAGGCACCTCACAAGTGCAATAGAGGTCGTACTACTTCCTGCAAGTTAATGGCAATTACAGTGCTGGAATACTAAAACATTCCAGATGAAGTGGATGTAGTAAAAGAAAAAAAAAAAAACATATTTATCATCCCAAATTCTCAAATAACAATTATTACAATCACAACCAAGCTTGCAAAAGTTCGATTGAAACAGAAAGCAAACACTAGCTCAAACACACAGTAAGCAATTTAGAGATTATCATAGGCATTATCAGTGCCTAGACCTGATAAAAACCTTAGACCTGCTTCAAGATCCTCTAAGGTGATGGTACTCAGTTCTTCACTCTCCAGACAATCATCACTCAGCCTAAGATCCAAATTCCCCTTCGCATTATCCAGCATTGGACCAACTAACCCTCCATTCATCTTCATGCGCTGCTCTTTTGTTGTTCCTTTCTCTATAACTTCTGCTATGGCATCTGTTGTACAAGAATCATGTAACTTGTATCCATGCAACAAGCTGTCCTCTGCTTGATCATTTATCTTTAGATGGACGATATTAGCTAATTCTTCACAGCTAAGATCATTGAAAGTAAAAAAGTTAGTCACCCTTCGGCAGAAGCCTTCATTTGAAGAGA
>JANLJB010028731.1:0-11851 GCA_026212285.1 Bursera cuneata | reverse complement strand
TTTCCTCCCTGTGGATTCGATACCTAAAGCTACGCTACAACAACCGCTTAGTCGAAGGTTAATTTTGAGCGTGATCAAAGACCAACAGGGGAAAGAGAAAGATACTTTTTTGTTGGCAAATGGAACAAGCATCAATAAAAGACTTGATGTCATTTTTCATCCTTGCAACACAATTCACTTGCAATCGTTTTATATGTCTTTACGAAGCCAGAATGTCCTCCCACAGGACTGTTATGAAACCTGATGCATATATGGATGCATTTTAACATACATTGGAGTGATTTTTCTACACCTCAGGAATCCATTTCGGGATTACTTTTTATCCCTCTAATAACACTACTTTTCTACACTAAATCAACAATAAAACAACATATATTTAACTTAGCTAACACCCTTCAACATAACAACACATGCAACTTCACAACAATTACATTAACAACAACATACTCCTTCAAGAAATTTCACAAGAACAACATTCAAACTTCAAGAGAAATGAAAATAAATAAACTTACTAGATATAGTTGTCAATTTGATTCAAGCATAAAGAATTATATCCACCAACTTGAATTAATCCACCACTAAATTCTTTGGCTTAGAAAATGGATAAAGGAGATAGGTTGAGAGAGCACTCTCCAAACACACATGTGTTTAATTTTCATTCATTCATCAAAGTCTAAAGTCTTTTTACACGAAATGGAAACTCATATTTATACATAAAAACCTCTCAATATACATCAATTGGTATCAAAGTTTTGTTTGCTTTGATAGATTGTTGTTTTTATGGATTGAATGTATGAAGTATTGAAGTTGCCATGAAAATTTTCTTGAAGCTTTATGTGATATCCGAAAATTGCTAAGGGTAGGAGATAATGAATAGTTGAAGATATTTGAATGAGTTGAGTGTGTAATCTTCCTTCCACCTACCATTCCACTTGGCACCCTTTAGCTCTCTCCACATCACTTCCATTTCACCAACCCACCCTATCCCTTCACCAACCACTTGCCATATCACATGCCACCTCACAAAAATTTCCCACTACTTCTAACTAGTCTATTATATTTGAACTGGAAACTCTTCCATTGGAACTATTCTATTACCACTATTCTCATATACTATTCACCATCCACTATTCATACTTACTATTTTCTATCACTATTCACATTCTACTATTCATAAATACTATTCTCGAAACTACTGTTCATTGCCAAAATTGCTATTCACAGCAAGCCCAAATCACCCAAATTTCATTTCAAAATGTCACAAAGAAGTCAATCCTCTTCACCCCCTCCACCATGGGAATTAGCTAATAAAAAAATTCAAATGGAAGTAGATGGGCTTAGGCATGACCTAAACATAAGGCTACACACATTGACAAGTTTGGTGACAAACATGTCTAGTGATATAGCCAAACTTATGCAAAACCAATCCCAAACACCTCCACACCCTCCACTCGTCCAACACACACAAACACCCCAAACCTTTGATCAAAGAAAACTAGCCCACTATCACCAAAGGACCACCATAGAGACACCTCTACCACGGGAGCCCATCAACCAAACACAACCCCTACAATTCCATGACCATCAACCCACCCAAAGAAGACCTACTCATCACCAACAAAGAACTACCCATAGTGACACTCCTCCCTTTATTGAGAGAATAGAGGATAATGATGATTCCTCTAGTGAAATTGAGATGCATGGAAGAAGAAGGAAGAATAATCATGATGATAATGATAGGGGTATCAAGGTAGAGCTACCCGAGTTCAATGGGGGAAGTAAACCGAATGATTTTATTGATTGGATATATGAAATTGAACAGGTATTTGAATTCAAAGGCTACAATGATAAAAAGAAATGTAGAGTTGCCATTTTAAAATTTAAGGGATATGCTTCCTTATGGTGGGAGAATACAAAGAAGAAAAGAGAAAAAGACGGAAGATCAAAAATCTGATAATGGGAGAAGTTAAAGAGATGTCTTAAGAAAAGGTTTTTGCCTGACAACCATAGGCAAGATCTTTATCTTAAGTTGTACAATTTGAAGCAGGGGGATAGAAATGTTGATGACTATGTCTGGGAATTTGAAGGTTTAATGATGAGAAACGACATTCCGGAGGAAAAGGAGCACACCTTTGCTAGGTTCCTAGGAGGATTAAATAGGGAAATAGCCTACAAAGTTGAGTTACAATCATTCCATTCTTTTGAAGATGTGTGTAAACTAGCAACGAAGGTGGAAAGACTATCAAAGGCTTCTAAGTTTGTTGTTCCCAAAAAGTTATTCAAGGATAGTACTTATCAAGAGGGAGTACCTTCTAGTGTCAAGCCACATGTTCCTCCAAAAGATCTTGGAAAAGATAGGCTGAAGGAGGCAATAAAATAAAAGCCTAAGTTCGTGAAAGGAGATTGGAAAAATAAGAAATGTTTTAAGTGTCAAGGGTACGAGCATTTCCGAGCTAATTGTCCAGATCGGAGAGTAATGACACTTAGAGAGATTGAGACCATTGAAGAAACAATTCAAGAAGATTCTAATGAGGCCGACATTGAAGAAGAAAGTGATGAAGAAATTATGGAAGAAGCCGACTATGGAAATCTTCTTGTGTTGAAGAAAATCTTGCATGCTCAAGTTGACTTGCAAGAGGGACAAAGAGAAAATTTATTTCACACAAGGTGCACTATTAAAGGAAAAGTTTGTTCGGTGATTATAGATAGTGGAAGTTGTATGAATGTAGCTTGTACTACCTTGGTTGAAAAGATGAGTATTCTTACACTTGACCACTCCTACTTGTACAAGTTACAATGGTTGAGCAATGGAGATACGGTTCAAGTTACTAAGCAAGTGAGGATTCCAATGTCCATAGGAACAAGGTATGTTGATGTGATACCTATGGATGCCTGTCATTTGCTTATAGCGAGACCATGGCAATATGATAGGGAGGTCATGCATGATGGAAGGAAAAACACCTACTCCTTCAAGTTTGATAAGAAGAACATTACCTAAGTTCCCTTACCACCCACTCAACTACCAAAACAAACACTAGCCCAAACATCTTCCCACCGGCTCACCAAAAGAACCCCATAAATGAACATTCTTCTAAATACTACCCAAGCACAAAAGCCTCGAAAACACAAACTCTTTCAACCAGGAGATTTGGTATGGATTCACTTAGGAAATGAGAGATTTTCGAATAGGAGAAAAGGTAAGATGTTCCCTAGGAGAGATGATCCTTTTAAGGTGCTTGACAAGAAAAATGATAATGCTTACAAGGTGGAATAACCTAGTGGGTGTGGAAGAATTTCGGCCACCTTCAAGGTAAGGGATCTTAGCCCACATGTGGAAGATAATCATTTTTTAGGATTTGAGGGCAAATCCTCTTCAACTAGGGGGGTTTGATGTATATTGCACCCCACCTTACGATCCGTACAAGCTTAAAGACCAAGGATGAGTCCCACAAATCTAAATTTGCTTTGTTGATACTTGTCAAGCCACTATTCATGTTCAGACATCTAGCCAAGTCAACAAGCACCTCCTGCAAGTCCAATTAAGTTATGCAATTTGTAGTTTAACCTTGGGATGCAATGTAATCCAATTAGAATCTAATTAGTTCGATTATATAGTCTCCTAAAAGGATGTTAATTTATGTCTATTTTGTTATAATTTTGTATGTAATTATTTGATGTAATGTCCTTGTGTGTAAGGAATCAAAACTAGATAGCTTTAAGTTGTAAATTTGCTCTCTGCCTGATTTCGCTCAAGTAGCATAATACACTCATCATACGAAAATGAGTAAAAGGCATTCTGAGTTGCATTTTTGCTCTCTATCTGATTTCGCTCAAGCAGCATCATACGCTCATCATACAAAAATGAGCAGAAAGCATTCTGAGTTACATTTTTGCTCTCTGCCTGATTTCGCTCGAGCAGCATCATATACTCATCATACGAAAATAGGTAGAAAGCTTTTCAAGCCTCTTCTTGCTCAAGCAACATCATACGAGATTACTTTTTGTATAAATATCACTTCATTTTGTGTAACACAAAACTTTTGATGAAATTTGAAAACACTTGATGTTGTTGAGAGGTTTTCTCATGTTATCTTCCTTTATCCAATTCCAAGCCAAAGATTGATGGTGGATTTAGTCCCAAGTTGGTGGATTCTTCCTTTATGCTTGGTGACATATTGGCATCCTTATATATCTAAGTAAGTGTTATTATTCCATTGAATATTAATTCTCTTGAAACTCTTTGTGTTGTGTTGTTGAAGATTGGTGATAGTTCATTGTGTTCTAAGTTGAAAGCATTTTTATTAGCTACATTTTAATGGTGTTATTGGACATTATGGATGGTTGAAAATTCTTGAATGCTAGATTGTTCATACACTCCATTTTTATACACAAAAACCTCTCAATATACATCAAAACCCATAGAGTATGACTAGTACTAGAGCTAAATTCGTTGGAAGCACTAGACGTTGCTTATATAACAATAGATCATCTAATATGGACCAGTAGGGCTTTGCTGTTATGTCTTGACGCAACCTATTTTGAATGTCTAACACTTGCGTATCCCCTCCCACTTGAGAATGAAGTTCAGCCAAGCCCAATACCTTTAATACAAAGACCAAATTTAATTATGATAAAAGCAATCGACACAATAACACATCAAAACCTATATTCTCCAATCTTAGTCGATATTAGATGTCAAAATTGAACCAAAGCATCTCGTAAGCCATCTTTGGTGTTAAATACTCACCAGTTTTTGTTCTAACAGGTTTTTTAAACTTTTCTAGTCCGTCTAAATAATAAAATGTCTGTCCAACAAATAATGTCGCCATTTCTAAATTGTGAAGACATTTGCCATTAACTCTTTTTCATAAACCGATGATAATCTAGCTCAACTTGTCAATGCTAGGCTAAAATAAGCTATGGGGCTTCTATTTTGTAACATCACAACCCCCACTCCCACCTTGAAGCATCAGTCTCAACAATAATATTGGTGTATGTACTCTAGAGGCAATCACAATGTATATTTGATGTATGTTAATAAAGAAAATTATTCTTTTATCATAACATATGATTGAATTACAAACTTTATAATATGATAAAAGTCTCTATGATAATATTCCGTTGATATGATTGTGAGACAAATATCGATACTCATAAGATATTATCATTAAAGTATCCCTAGTCAAAGTATTATCGAGACGAGATATCCACAGTATAAATAGACTAGTGTTATATTTATACTGGTTATAAAAGCATAACAGTATGATTCTCATATATTTAAGTAGTAGATACTTATGCAAGTGAAGAGGAGAACATTGTTGGTTGTTTTGAATAGGAATAGATTCATTAGACTTGACTCGGTATAGAATCTCATTAGTAGTTTACCTAAGTATCTATGGGAGATCCATTTAGTGTAGGTATAAGTAATCCTCTAACCTGAGACTTATATGGCCATCTCATTTAGAGATTGGCATACTTTAACACTTAGCATCTGGAATCCTAAGGGGTTTCACATACATTTATGATTAGGTACGCTGTGAACCATTTAGAAGTAGGTAAAATATCAAGATGAGACATATCACTTTGGGTAAAAAAAGATGATGTCACACAAGATTCAACGACGATTATTCAAACCCAGCCAGTATGAAGAGTGATTAGAGTAGCTCTAAGTCACTGCTCATTAAGAGAATCAGTCGTAATAGGAATCCAAAATCTATGTCATTATTAAGGTAGACACATTCCAACCCTAGACCTCGTATGTAACATCTAATATAGGATTTTATTACATGGAAATATTTCTGAAACAGGTAAAAAGGGTTTACAGATCCTTTCAAAAAATTGGGTAGGCACGGTACTTTGCTGTAAACCAATCATATCTTATAAATCAATAACGGCGTAGTGCATTTCATACACATATTAGGATAGTCTGGTTAAACCAATTTATTGTTAACATAACTGGAAGCCTAATGAGTCGAATATCGATGACATCCCAAATGAGATGGCCATGTAATTGTTCTAACTTAATGCTACTAATATATCAAGATGCATTATGGCATCATCACGCCATTATGATAAACATTAATTTTGCATAAGTTGTCATAGTCTTTAACCATAAAAGAAGAGTTAAAGAAAATAAATTGTAATACAATGAATAAGGAACAAAACATAATATTTACAATTTTATATTGCAACACATAAATAATAAATAAACTGATAATACAAACATAAAGTTAATATATTAGTAGCATTAAGTTAGAACAATTAGTAAAATAATATAACAGTAACTAAATAATAAAATATCAAAAATTTTAAATTTAGTAATCCAAAACTTCAGGTCTGGTTTTATGAATAAATTATCTCAATATAAAAAAAGTCAAGTTCTTTAATCAAATAAATGAATTTCTAAAATGAATTATTGATTGAAAGAATATAAATTGAATTTCTAGAGACTTTGGATCTAGAAAATAATATGTGGGATTATTTAGTCTAAACTTCTAGTCTAGATACATGCAACTTCACGTTGCAACAATATTACTAATATTGTAACTTAAAAATAAATGATCAATAAAATAATACAAGAATAATATAATTATTTAAAAGAAAGCTAGGTCGCGAAGCCATTCATCAACAAATAGTCTACTAAAATAAAAAAAATAAGAACTAATTAATAGTTAATTAGCATTGTTAAAAATTAGAAAGCTTAACCTACCATAATTATTAAGCATATAAGTAATAAATGATTATAATATTTACCAATTAATAATTGGTTGTCATGCTGATAACTTGTTAAAAAAATAAGAAGGAATTGCAATAACCCTCCAACTAAATTTTAAGAAAACACTTAACCTCAAACTTTTGTTAAACTAATACTTATCCCTCAAAAACTAATAAAAAACTAACACTTATCCCTAGATTTTTGGAGGGTAAGTGTTAGTTTTAGAAAAAACAGTGATAATTGTTGAGGGATAAGTTTTAGTTTAGTAAAAGTTTGGGGTAAAGTATTTTCTCGATATTTAGTTGGGGGCTTACAGACATTTCCCAAAAAATAAGTGCTTAATTATAAATGATTGTTGGAGATGCAAATATTATAATATAATATTAATATGGATGGAAACGTTTGCATGATAATTATGAAAAGGGAAGCAAAATGATTGAAGAATGGAGCTGTGAGATCTGAATGTAAGACAAGAGTAAAAAAAAAAAAAACTGAAAAGAGGAGAAAATAAGGAAATACAATAGAGAGAGAGACCTATTTATAATGTTTTACATCGACTTAAACGGCCTCTAATATAATTTTCTTAATAAAATATCTAATATGATATATGACGTGAGATCCACAATAATATTGTTATAATATCTCATAGCACAACTAACATGTTATACAAAAGGTTAAAACATGTTATTTTATTTTCTTCTTGTTAAATTCAAATTTTATATATATTTTTTTCAATTCAATTGACTCATGAAGAACAAGGATTTGACATTGTCAGAGCCTTTTTCTAACGTCGTTATCTACAGGGGTATACCGTGTATTCTCCAAGGTGAAGGATTTAGTGAGTTTACCAAACCATAGGGGGGTTATGATACTTTTCCTTTCTCATTCGCCAAATCTTTACCTTTGTTTTGTTTTGGACAATTAAACTAAAATTAAGAGGTTGAATTGAAAATAATACGTGTTAAATTTTATTAGATGTCTAAACAAAAATCTTTAATTTTTTTGGCACTGTGTCATAAGATCTTTATTGGCTTACCCTTTGATTGGACGATCATAATTTTTAAATCTTAATTATTTTAGTCCCATGATTTTCCCATAAACCTGAAGCTAGGACAACCCTATAACATAAAGTACATAAAAATAAAATAAAAAAATAAGGGAATCTCACAGCCTCCCATAGTTAGCCAAGTCCCTTTTGCATGTACTAATCACGAACGCATTCGGGGAAATATATAGCAAATATGATACCAATAATCCTTGTGAAAAATTCACATCCAAATCTAGGCAAGACAATTTCAAACATATATAGTAATATAACAGTTTCAAATACAATTCAGAATATGACATCTACAAACATATTTTTAAGGTTAAAAAGCACTTCAAATACTTTTCATACAAACGCTTGATTGGTGTACTGTAGAAAAGACTTTCATTTATTTTTACGATAAGCTTTTTGACTCAAAAGTAAAAGGTAATCTTAAAGATATCTGAAAGTCTTTCACATTAGTTTTATTAACTAAAAAGATTCATAAAAGAAGAAAACTAGGGACGGGAAACAGCATTCTAATCTCTAAACCAGATTTTGACTACAACGGAGATTGCACAAAGAGACACAAAAAGCCCAATCCCCAAATCTATAGACTCCCTCCTCGGTCTTCCTCTACTGCAAGTTGAGATCCGGTGCCCCCCAAGGTCTTTCAAAACCACAGAAAAGAGAGGCAATAGAGAAGGCATCTAATGCAAAACATGATGTATCAAAAAAGTTCTGCATTCCTCAATAGGTATCATCACTATCCTGGTCATTAGTAATTTAGTAGGAGCACATCTATTGCAAATGGTTACTCAATAAGAAAGTGCATTATATAAGAGAATATATTAAGTATTCTCCGGTAGACATGCTCAAGAAAAGCAAGTGTAGACAAAATTATTTATCACAAGACAATGTTGTCTACTAGATTCATAAAGATGTTCACACATTCTTATGGTTTGCACTGTCTACTTAAAATATATATATATATGGCATATATATAGAAATCTTAATACATATTGCAAAGTATCAAGTGAAACAACCATATCACAAGTCAATTCCATAATATGAAAAACACACATTAACAGAAGCACCTTTTCCAAAACAATGATCAATATCCATTCTACTCCTCCTTTGGCACTATGTTCATTGGCATAAATTCAGAATTCATTGAGGCAATAATAACTTTAATAATCCTTATCAAACTTCAGGGGACGTCAATAAAGTAGCAGCAATAGAAAATAATGATCCCAAAGAATTTCAGAGAAATGTGAAGTCCTCAAGAAACCTTATGAGACCTGGTGTTATCTTCCCTTCAAAAATACAAAAAACGAGAGGACCAATAGTGTAAAACATAAGTGAGAGAGATATCATTCTCATTCAAAGTAAGTGCTTACCCATTACTAGATTCTTATATTTAACCTGTCCAAACTTTATGAGACCGCCAAATTTGGGGACTATTTATTATAGGAAACCAACTTATGATATTGTGTATGCAATTACTTGGTCATTGAATTACTACACTCATGCAATTATTTCATAAATTCCCAAAAAAAAAATGCAATTATTGCATAATGCATCCCAAGGTTATCCCTAGAATTGAGATATTATGACCTTAGTTATGGAATTCATTCATTACATTACATTTAATTGAGGATCACACTATTTATAAATAATTCCTCTTGAAGGTAATATAACTCAAAGTATTTATAAAAACCCCTCTTGAGAGTCATAAAACTCTCTGACACACACAAGAATTGTTTAATTTCATTTTACATTTCAAAACCTAATAATAACCAACCTAACAATGTTTTGCAAACAACAAATTCCTAAAAGCCAAATCACCAATCTAATTTACTCTCTCAGTTGCATCATTGCATATGAATTTATGGAAAACCAGTTAAAGAGCAAAAAAGTTAAAGATTGACAGAGAAATAACACGTATGGAAAATAGATTTTACTAAACAACTATATGAATGATGTGATACGACAATCTCATCTTAACCCATACAAAAGAAATCCCAAATTTCAAACCCTGAAATCTGTATTCGAGGAACAGGACCTGAAATTTGGAAGAAACTACAAAGAACATATACGATAGAATAACAGAAGATTAAATCCGAAATCACCATGAGTTAAAAGCCTAATTTCATATTATATGGACAAAGCAAACAGTTGTTTCGAGAATCCAAACTATGCCAAGTAACCAAGTTTAGTAGTGACAAAAGTGAAAACGATAGCACGGCATAACAACATTCCGAAATGGACAAATAGCAAGCCCCATATCAACAACAAAACCATCCCAAGACCCAGTTCTCAAACCTCCTCAGTCAGCCGCATTGCATATCCTCCCAATCTCAAACGAAATGAAGGCATCGACGCATGCATACTTAACCTGAGCAGCATAAAGGTAATCACTGTCCCACCTACTCATCGTCACAGTCCTCGGCTTCTCAATCTCTTTCCCCAGCACAGCCCTCGCCAACCCCTTCAAACCAGTCTGTCTCAGCCCTTGAATCCCCGTTTCATCCGCAGCCAAATCCCTCAAGTCAATCGCATTCCCCACACGCAGCCCGTAGTCGTCCAAGAGCTTGTCCGCGTCCCACTGGATCCCGACGCCCACAAACGTGTAGTCTTGGTCTGCAAGAAAGTTAACCAAACTCCGAGGAATGCTGGGTGCTCGAAGGATTTGGAAGATGAGGCACCTGTGGCCGACACAGAGCTGGAGAGTGGCGATAGGGTTTTCGTTGTTACGGCTGAAGTTTGGACGCCACTCGGCGTCGAGGCCGACGATGAGACGGTGGAGCCTGCGGTAGTGAATGCGCTTGATCTCGGCGATCCAGGAGCCGACCATGGAAGGAGATTGGGTGACGAGAGTAAGAATCTCATCGTCGAAGAACGACACGTCGTAAAGACTGCGACTGTGGTCGGGGAGTTGGTGGTCGTAAATTTGGATTGTCATTTCTGAAGAATGAAAGTAGAAATGGAGAGTAGCGAGTACTATGTAATCATATAATGAGGATTTCACGACGCGAGTACGACGCACTCTTGTCTCGAGATTCCTTCTTCAGCAAGTTAACTGCCCTGCGCTGCAATGTTGCGTATTACTTTTTGTTTTTAATTTCTTTATTACATTTTTGGGGAAATTTTCCCGCCAGATGACATTGGGAGCCCAAGCCAAAGCCCAAACTCAAGCCCAAGCTCAAGCCCAAGCCCAAGGACCCCGGTCTATTATTCTTCTGTATATATCGCAATTAATTGGAATTTCATTAATTATTATGAAAATTGTTGTCTCAATCGGGGGTATTGGCTCCTTATTAGTCTAAATTGCAAATTTAGGGGTAGATAGATGGGTGATATTTTGTTTTTAAAGAATTCAATACAATGAAAAAAAATTAAAATAATAAAACATGTGTTAGATGAAGTTAAAAATATAACACAAAAGTAATTTTGGGTGTTGGCAAATGAATCTTAAATATGATGAAAATAATAAAAATATTACGCCATAATTTAAATGATAGAAATGAAGGCTGTAATGGTAAGAGCACAAAAATATAGGGAGGTGTACTAATTAATAAGCATAATTTATTTCTCTCAACACAAAATTGTGATTGTATGTTTGGAATTCTAGATTGGGAAAATACTTAAAGTGAGGTGGGTATACAATCTCACTAAATTGAGGTAGTATTTTTTACCATTTATACTATGTCATGCGCTGAATGCATTTAAAATTATCAATTTTTTTTTTCAAGTTTTAATGTTAATTTCTCATTTTTTTTTTTCAACCCACCGATGATAATTAATCATCATTTAATTAGATAAATTCCTAAATTTGTAGAGTGATATAATGAGTCTATCATACATAAGTTTTTATGATAAATAGGGGTAATCTTGATAGCGTTGGCTTTACAAATCTTGATCTAACTGGGTAGACATTAATGTAACTCTGTAGTTTCTTGGTGTCCGGTTCCTTCCATCCAAGCCATTGGATCGGCTCTTCCCATATAGGCACCTGATCGAGCCAAATCAAAAGGGAAATAACCCAAAATAGCCATATTAGAAGGGGGTCTTTCAAAAATAACCAAGTCTCCATGTTTCTCTCATTCATC
>JANLJB010028730.1:0-11848 GCA_026212285.1 Bursera cuneata | reverse complement strand
GAGTTTTTGGTTGTTCCAAATAACCATTTATTTGGGGCTTGGCTTCACTTGTTAAGTTTGGTTTTTCAATCTCGCGTGTAACTTCCGAACATAAAAGAAATCCACTTACAAGCTCTCCTTCTCTCTGAAACAAAAACACAAACAAAAAACGAACACGAAGGGGAACACAGCACAGCGAAGCAAAATACAATTACAAGGAACACTATTAAATCTATAGACAATCAAACTCACTTTCATCGTCTTCCATTTCTTTGTATTTGAGAGATCTTGTCCTTCTACAAATGCACTCTTTGTAGCGGACAAGGTAATCTCACTTTGCAGTCCTTCCACAGCTTTTTCCTCTCTGTTTATTCACTTTAATTTCTTGATCTTTCTGAGTTTTTTTTTTCCTCAATCACCGCTTTGAATCGAACTTTTTTGGAGCTATTGATCGATACCCATTTAATCTTAGGTAATGAAAAAGGTGTTATTTGTTTTTATGTTATCTTTTTGTTTTTTTGGATGAATTTGAGTGATTTTCACTGTTATTTTTGGACTGAAAAATACTTCTTTTTTTGGTTCCTTTTTTTAATTGGCGGCTGGATATGTGCTTAGCAAGTTTCCGTTGGTGAATGTTCTAGGGTTTCAGTGGATCGTAATCAGGGACTTCATCAATTTGGCGAATTTGGGACTAATTGGGGCTTGATCATTATACAGATTATGCTTGGGATCACAGAGAATGGTCATGAGTTGGGATCTTTGGAAGGGTTGGTGTAGTGGATTTGACTGTTTTGGAGTTGATTTTTTGAGCTCTGAAGCTGCATAAAATGCTAGTGATTGAATATTGCTGCTTTTCTCATGGAAGAGGATTGCATATATAGAATTGTTGTGTAGACAGCGGTCAAGACTTGGGAAAATTTAGTTGTCTGAAGGAAAAGGGTATCTGGGTTTTGGCTTTTTTGTGTGTGTGTGTGTGTGTGTGTGCTGATCTTCATTAGGGGATGATTCTGGTATTAGCGTTTGGGTATAGGGAGGAGGTGATGGTTCTTTATTGGCCCAGAAGGCAACAAAGAAGATTAAATTGTAGTCGACTCTTTTTATTTCTCAAGAAACCATTTGGATTAACATAGTTGGAGCATATTTCTTGACCGAGGAGCAACTTCTGAGCTATTGTTTTAGCTGTTCATTCTTGAGCTACTGGATTGTCATTTTAGTTGTAGGCTTGACTAAGTGGGTGTAGTCAAGGGCATTTAATTTTTGAACTTAAATGTTAGTGAAATCTGCTTGAGTTGTGTTTAAATTTGGAGCCGAGAGGTTAAAGGGTCGTGAGATTTGATATTTGTAGCTGGTGTGACTGAGAAGCTCATGGAGGATTATTGAAGCTGGAAATGATTGCGGGGACATGGTGCATGGACAAGAGCATAGTTACTGGTCCGTTCCTTCGGAACAGTGCTACTGGAAAATAATTCAAGCATTTTTGTTTGTGGAAGGTATTCTTGTTTCGTGTGCTGGGATTCTATGCAATGTCGCGTTGCTTTCCATTTCCGCCACCAGGATATGAAAAGAAGGCTAGGACTGATGATCCAGACATACTAAAAAAGGTTACTACACTTTTTCTTATATTCAATTCATGACATGCTATCCTTTGTATGGAAATTAATAGGTTTATGGAAATGATTTAAATGGCTCTTTTAGGTTAATTTTTATGGTATTAAATCACTTCTTAAAGTTTTTGCTGTGTTCGTTATGTGAAATTTCATGCATTATATAGCTCTCTGTAGTTGAACATTGTATGAAAATACTCTCTATTACTGAATCAAACACGTAGAAAATTTATCTAATTAGTTGGTTTGTTTAAATTCGATGAATGCTTGATAATCCAGTTTAGGATTAAGGTGAGCTCAGCTGGGGTTGTGTTTCATGATAGATATAAATAAGTTGAAAGGGGCAGTAGTATTCTGGCCACCTAATTTAGATGGTCAATCTTAGGTACTTCAAATTGAACCATTGATGACCATATTAATTAATCCTCAGTGTTTGTTTGGCCATCACCTCATGGGATCTGATAATTTATTTGATTATTAGATTTTAAAGCTACAATTTTGGAGGTTTCTTTATCATGCACTACGAACGGCTGTATAGAAGGAACCTTTCACATGACATGATAGCAAAGTAGTCTTGTTATCTCTCTTTCTGGATGCAAACAAATCCTTGTATCTGTCTGAGTGAATGTGACATATGACTTTTTTGATTCTTTCTCTTGAGATTCATTGTCTTGTTATCTCTCTGTCTAGATGCTAACAAATCCTTGTATCTGTCTGTGTGAACTTGACATGATTTTTTTGATTCTTTCTCTTGAGAAACGTTGGGTCTTCGTATTACACTGAATTAAGCTGTTTTGAATTCTGTGAAAATTTACTACATTTGGGATGATTTTTTTAGTCAACTAAAAGTGCCACTGGGTAATCTCTACTTGATGAAACAGGCTACTTTCCAGTGGATGAACTTATTCTTATTATATAGTTTTCCTCACTTTTTGGTAAAAATATCAAAATTGGGATTCCCTCTGGAATTGGGATGCATTGTCAGTATAGTAATGAAGAGACACTAAAACAGAGGAGACAAATGGAAATATAATTTGAATTTGAGATATGGAAGATTTGAAATTTATTGCGCCTGGACACCTCAAAATAATACCCTTTTGTTTTGCAGAAAAAAGTGAATTTTTCCTTGGAAACTAATTTTCCATTATTTTCATAATAATAATACTTCTTGTATGTATTTTGTTAATTTTTCTTCATTTATACAGTTTCCTTGTTTCTTAGGGGAAAAAAATCGTAAATAATGAATGAAAGGAATATATTTCTATAGCTTTAAGCCTTAATGTTAACAATAAAAAAGTAAATGCCTTATTTAGGACATCAGCTCTTTTGAAGCTCAAAAAGAACCAGTTTCTTTGCAAGCTTTCAATTTTGTTAATGTCTTTTAGTCTCTCTTTTATAAATATGAGAAATATCAACTTAGGATGTTTCTCAGTATATCTTGTATAAATTTATGAGTGCAATTTCTTGCTTTCCATTTCTTTTTCTTCTTGATGAATATAATTTTGTTGTTTCTTAGAAAAAAAGAAACTGTAGTTTTTGAATAAAACTTTATTTCAGTACATTTAAATGTTATATGACTTTGAGATACGAGACATATCAAATTAGAATCATTGATTGAAAAAAATAATAAAATATCATCTAATTTATCAAAAGATCTTGTTGAGGTACTTGAATGGGAAGAGATAATTAGCAATATTGTAGTTTTTCCTACCAAGCTGAAAATGTTTGTTATTCACCAAGCCGGAGATGGACCAACAAGCTTTATGCTAGTATCAAACTCCTAAATATCTTTCATGTGACTCCGACAGCTTGATTGGTTATGGTCAAATTATTTGTATATTGTCTCAACAATATAAATAATGAAGAAAAACGTGAAATTACTGAAGGTTCTTAAATGGCTTAATCTCATTGCTTTTACGGGTGCCTTAAATTTGAACCGATTGAGAACCGAGTGGACATTGGACTTTTATAGGGCAAAGGCAGGTTGTCAACTCAATTTGACTAAAACTTATAAGGTTCTGGTTATGTCTTTGTGGGATTACTTGGATATTTGTTTTCTTTCTTTTGTATCTTGACCCAAAATATAAATTGTTTTGTAATTAGGGTTATTTATTTATTTTTTTAGAGAGAGGATTCGCTTAGATTTTGGTGAGAGTTGTTGGGGTGCATTATCATTTGTATGATTTAAGCAACTTTTGTGGTCTCTTGTTTATTGTGAAATTTATTTATTTCTCATTGTTTCTAGCTCAATTTCAAACAGGGTTTGTTATAACATTTAGTTTGTTCTAAGATGGTCATTATGGCATGGTTTGTGTTGCACATAGTCCTAGTGTAAAGAAACTTTTGCGTCTAGTACCCATGAGAAGTTGGAACTTAATTTTTAAATTGGTGAACCCCAAGGGTTTGAGCCTGGTGGTAAAAAGCTTTTGATCTCATCATTAAGGTCAAGTGTTTAAATTTGTTTGAAGCCACCTACTTCCTATATATAAAGAAGATCTCTTGACACAATTTTTTTAAGGCAAAACTAGACGCAAATAAATTTTTAGTTATTCATTCACAAAATCCAATGGCTGAGATGGTTGATGAATTGAAATCATTTAAATACAATTTTTTGACTAACTCTCAACCATTGATTTTGTAGATGAATGATTAAGAATTTTTGTCTAGATCTGTGTTAAAAAATTTTGGTGTCGAAAGATCATTCCCATATATATATATATATATATATTTATCCACATTTTTCCTAGCTATCAAGCTTGTACGGTGTGGACATAGTTTTCAGTTTAGAATTTGGTGAGCAAGGGGAAGGTCCAAGGATTTTTAGGTATGAAAAAATATGTTTAGATGAGTGAAATCATCAAGTTCATACATAAAGTACTGTTAATTTTGAATTGTTCATTTTGAGCATATTTATTGGTAGCGAAGACTTGTGGAAGGTTTGCATTATCTTGCAAGGAACATGCTCCCTTAAGTCATTGGAGCTTTTAGTTCTTTTTGGAGCATTTGATGCTGGACAGGTTGGATAAAATTGTCTACATGGCCTTTTATGATGAGGTAAAGCTTAAAGAAATTAGATCTTTTGGTAGAAGAGGGTTAGGATTGATAGGATTGATTATGAGTTGAATTAGTTGCTATATGAGGGAAGAATGATAGCATGAACTGAAGGAACATTTTGGTGGAAATTCTGAGCTGCAAGCAAAAATAGGAGTTTAAGTGTTGGTTTGATAGGTTTTATTGTGCGGTCATATGATTGATAAGGAAAACAGGGTACATCATAAACAATTGCACACGTAGTTATAGGTTCACAACACATGGTTGTATGACTTGCGTTTTTATCTTTTTAAAGAGTATTACTCTGTTTTTCTGCTATTGTGGACACTTGGTCCACTTTTGCAACTGTTCTTCATCATCAATATAAATCCTTCTCTTTTCTGTAAAAAGAAAAAGGAACAACTGCACAGATGGTACAAAAAGAAGAATCTGTGTAGAGAAGGAATAAAAAGAAATAAAGAAGATAGAAAGAAAACATACTTGTTACACTCTTGATAAATTCTTAATTCTAGGTCGTATGACTCTAGAATATGGAACTACCTTAATAACACCTAAAAAAGGCTATCTGGACCCAATCATAAGTATGACTTTTAGTATGCCCTAGAAAATTGCATGACATGACTAGATGACAATATTTTTTGTGTGTAGGAATTGCAAAATCGTGCAAGCTTCACCCTAATTGAATGTTGTTAAGAAGGTCTTCATTTTAAAGCCTTAAATTGCAGAAAGTGGATGCTTTATATATAAGAAAAAGAAAAATTGTATAATGAGAAGGGGGATTGATTAAGGGTTGAAACGTGCTCACTTGAAAAGCGCATCACCCTGGGACAAACATATTTGTTACATTACGAAAAGAATATTGGTCGACTTGAAAGCTAGAATATAAGAAACCTCGTATAACTCAGTTTTCCTAGAACAAAACTGGGCAAAGATTTACACAACCAACCTTCTCTCCCCACCCAATATGCAGTAAGTGAATGCTACAAAAAACTAGACCTGAGAATGGTTATGTTAAATCAAGCAGGTTCTTGCCGTATCCTAAGTATGTCATGTAAAATTTTACTTATTCAACTCCTACCCATAAACTTATTGGGTCTTCATATGAAAACTTTGAACAATATAAACTCATATCGAACAATATATATTAAAAAATCTAAACCCAAAATATAAAAACATAAATACCAATTTACAGAATCCTAATCTTCAGAAAATATAACAGTAAAACAAATAAAATTACATACAAGATTGAATATATTAAGATATGTTAAAGATTTCAGAATTTTTATGTAATATCAAAACATAAATAATTTATTTCAAAATGCCATTCGGATTCATGTACCGTACTACTTACCAAGGTTCTGTCTAAAGTGACTTAAGAATTGATAAATAATAGGTTTCTTGATTATGCCTTTTAATATTTTGTAACAGATTTTACTAGAATACATGTAATATTGGCAAATTAAACGTGCTTTTGATAGGCTTAACCAATGTTAAATGTGTGCTATAGTGTTTACTTCTTAATAACCTAGCTAATAAAGTTAAGACCCAAAAATTGTTTTTATCCAATTGGCTTGTGTCATCTGTATGCGTCCAGTAAGAATTTGCCTTATCTAGACCCAAATATAAGTGCTGTGCTGAATATTTCGTGTGACTTAACCTCACAATGGGAACATCTGATTTCTAGTCCTTTTACATAACTAACTGATTTTCTATTTTCAATTTGTTCTATTTACACCAGTGCAAATTGAGTAATGTTAGTACAAATTTCATGAGTATAACACATGTTCTGTTGTAGATGGTTTTTATAAATTAAGCATACCCATATGAGTACAAATTTCACCCAATAAAATCATAGCACACACTTTGAACGTGAAAATATTATATGTAGAATTATAGTTGTTGCAACGGAGTAATTTTGTCAGTTATGTCCGAAGAGGCTCATGCATAAATGATTATTGTTTTAGGCCGGGGAGTTAAAATATGGCAAGTCTCATTTCAGTTCGGTATCGGAAAGCTATGATGAGGAGAAAAGAATTATTTATGTGGGTTATATTATTTTGGAGAGGGCATGTGTTGGAATGCTGTAAGATTATAGATTGCATTCATGTTAATTCAGGAATGTCTTTCTGACACAATGAAGTGCATTTATTATTGAGCTTTACCCTTTTTGAGTAATCATAATGTTCTTGTTTTATAACAAAAAAGGGAAGAAAAATGAAAGAAAGAAAAGAATCTTAGTTTGGTTTTTTTTTTTTAATTTGTACTTATCATAATATGCTGATGTCAAGGTCCTATTCTCTGGATTGGTGCTTAGATTAGGGATCAAATGTTTGACTTCCCATACCATTAAGTTTTAATAACTTCACTGATGCATGAAGAGATTACATGGTGGTTGCTGGTGTTATGAAATTTAGTGTAGGGATAAGAAGTCTAAGCGTAGGTCAAAACTTTGAAAAGATCAATTAAGAGAAAGAAGAAAAAGTAGTGAAAATTTTATGATGACGGTTGTAACTGAGTATACTACATTCAACCTTGTAAAAATTTGTCCTAAATTCCTATTACAGGGGTTCGCTTTGACCAATTTGAATTCAATGTGAAGCATGGAGCAGGAATTGGGTTGACAGGGATGCTGTGGATTGATGATCTTATATGACAGATAAATATTGCTTATCTGACACACAGGAATAGTTGTGTTATTGGACTCTTAGGGTGGTTTAACCGTTAGATGAGGCTGTTCAAGTAACTTGCTTTGATGTAAGAAGTGCTAAATACAGAATTCTTGTTACTTCTTTCTTTGGTCTTTTAATAACAAGATTAGTAGCTGCAGTGATATATGACTGATTTTGTTTATACTTTATAATGTTGGATTCTAAAATACATTCTGCTTGGTTTTAGGCTGCTGTCAGACCTATTTATATTGTTTAGTACCAAACATACATTAAGTGTTTATCCGTTTGATCAGCGCCATTAACAAGAAATTACTGTGTACTGAGATTTTCAATGCTTGTTAATTGATATCAGGTTTAGAAAAATATGTTTTAGATGTTTGTTTGTAACTTCAGTTGTTCTTTTGTGGACTTGAGCCATAGACTACACTGCTTTCCTATTTTCATTTTGAATTTCTTATATGAATAGGTAGTGGCCACTCTGGGACTGATGTGTCGCACTGATTGTGTTTCTTTGAGTTGTGATGAATACCACAACGGACTGGAAGAGTTATAAAGGAATTCTCTGAATAGGATGCACCTTGTTTGTTGTTTCAATTATATGTGCGGTGAAGGTCATTCTGTAATGAGGTTGCGGATCAGCTTGTACATTTGGTAGGCAGTTTAGAATTGTACAATTTCTTATAATTTGAAGCTCTGGTGTCTAGGCCTGTATAAATGTGCAATAACATTATGGTTTAAATGTGTGAATGAAGCAAATAATCCTCCTATTAGTGTAGAAGTACTTGTTGGTTTTTATAGAAAGAAAGGAATGGATGAGTATTTGACTGGAAGAGCAGGGGCCTCTAGAGTTTGAAGGATTTGCTTGATGATAAGAGAGTTTTCTTTTCTCTCTTTCAAATAAATGAGAGCTCGTTTATCTTGAAGTATTTGTGATTTCTTATTTCAGAATTTTTATCCGTGTGGCAATTCCTGCTTTTGCGTGTGAGCGTTTCTTTGAATATTCTCTTCCTTTCGTCTTTCACTATGCTGCTGATGTTGATGGTATCAGCTCTTGCTGGTATCAGTCATTGTTTGTCATAATCTAGGAACAGCAGGGTGCAGATACAGACTGTGACATGTAATACGCTTGACATCTGGTCTATTCAAACTCAACATGGAGTCTTTCTTGTTTATTTGTTTTATCTTCTTATTGTTTTTTTTTTTTTAAATGGAGAAATTACATAGTATTATGGAGCAATTTTATGAGGACATTTATTTTAAATGGATTCTAACCTAGTTTCAAAAATATACATCTGTTTCTTCTTATGGTTGAGTGAATGTTCTTAACTTTTTTCGTTATGTTCAGGAGAAGCAGAGAGAGAAGAAGCATAAAAAGGAAAAGAAGGACAAAGAGAAGAGAGAAAGTAAAGAGAAAAAGGAGAAAGATAGAATCGATGAAAAGCCCAGGGAAAAGAAAGACAAGAAGGAAAAACACAGAGATAAAAAGGAGAAGGACGGGGATAAAGATAGAGATAAAAATTGCAACTCAGATGAGAAGAGACTTACTGGGAAATCTGAGGGTCATGATGCAGAGAAAACATCACATGAGAAAAAATTGCCCACAAAATCTGAGAGTCATAATGGGGAGAAATTTATTCATCAGAAGGACAGAGAAAAAGATATCAGTAGTATTTCCAGGGAGAAGAAAGTTTCTGTGCAATTCTCAGGTTACAGTGCAGAGAAGCCCGGCCAGAATAGTTATCTGGCTGGGGATTCCAAAGATTCTACATTTCTGCAGGAGTTGGGGAGGGTCAGAGCTGAAGAAACAGGAATGGGGAACCAGTCAGTTGAGAAGTTTACTGGTACAAATCGAAAGAGAAATGAGGGAATGCTCAGATTGGTAGCTCAGGCTACTGGCAGTTTGGATGAAGGGAAGGAGAAGAAGAAGGATAAGAGAGGTGGCAATGATAGAAAGCCAGATGAAAAAGGTACTGGAGATGAGGCAAGGTTTACTGGAAATATCATGGTTCAAAGCCTTGCTGGAATGGTTCAAGAAAGAGCTGAGGGAATGCCCAAATCACTGGCAAAAGATGTTTTGAGCAGGACTGAAGCTAAAGAAAAGTTCAAACAAGAGGAAAGAGCTGATAAGCATGGGGATAAAGAAAAGATCAAACAAAAGGAAAGAGATGATAAGCATGGGAATAAAGAAAAGACCAAACAAAAGGAAGGAGATGATAAGCATGGGAATAAAGAAAAGACCAAACAAAAGGAAGGAGATGATAAGCATGGTGATAAGCGCAAGGACAAAGATAGGGAGAAAAAGGTCCAAGGGAAGGATAAAGACAGGGATAAAAAGAAAAAGGAGAAAGAGAAAGAGAAAATTAAAAGTGAACATAAGAAGGTGGAGAAGGATACATTGAAAGACAGCAACGAGGATGAACTTGTAGGTACCCATGATAAGAAGACCTTACATCTTCCTAAGGACTCTGACAAGAATGTTATTAGTGAGGGAAATCCCAGGAAACGGAAGGACATTGAGACAAATGGATTTTGTCATGGTGAGTTATACTATGAAATGAACAATGTTTACATGACAGTGTGCCTAGGACTATTTACTTATACCCTCAACAAGGCATCTTAAAAGAACAAAAAAAAAAAGCATGAAATACCGAGGGAAGTGGTTATTGGAATGATTCTTTGACTCAATACCATATTTTTTCTCTAAAAGATCTCAGCAGTCTTTTCTAAAATTTTGGAATTGATTGACTTGCAGTTATTTTCTGGAAATTCTTAATCCATTGTCTAATCGGTTTAATCTGAGCATGCTTGTTAATTAAGTTTCTGCTTGTCTATTTTTCTTACAGATAATGACGTAAGGGACAATAAGTTGCCAAGACCAACATCTTCCTCAAATCAATTGACAGAGACCAATAAGTTGCCGAGACCCACTCAATCCTCCCATTTATTGACGGAGACTAATAAGTTGCCGAAACCCACTTCATTCTCTCATCCATTGATCGGGAATGGAAAAAATTTGGAATCTTGCCAAGCTTCTGTGCTGTTTACTTCAGACAGACAAGGCACAGCCAATAATCGTAAAGCAGATAATAAAGAACAGAAGGTAAATGGTATAATTGTCTCTCAGCCGTTGCTTGTCTCAATATCAAACTCTATGTTTATGACTGCACAAGCTGATCAAATTGATGAGGTGTCTATGAAACCACCACATCCAGATACCAAATATCTAGATCAGGTACTGTCAGTTCCCAATGAGGAAGAATTGTCTGATTTTGATGACCAGGAATGGCTATTTCATGGTAGTTATCTACAATCAAAGAAGCCCGAGATGGGATCCTCTGAAAATGATGAGATAACAAAGGTGTGGGCTGAAGTGATGAGGATAGAATCAGCTGATGTTTATGCTCTGCCATATGTGATTCCCTTTTGATTGGTTTATCTATGAGCAGAGTTCATCCTCTCGCTGTAATGATGCAATTTACCCACGTGCCACATGAGCACATTGTGGGAAAGTGAAGCATCTGGGCCGTGGGTTCTTTGGTATTTTTGCTGCATTCTTTGTTGCCATGTGCAGTCAAAATGCTGTGGATAATTGCTTTTTGTGGATCTCTCCATTGAAATGATTCCACAACACATCGCATGCCCTAGCATCATTGCTGGACAAGCAGTGGAGGGCTGATTTTACGTCCTGGTACGGAGCCACTAATTCATTCAAAATGGAAAATTCCATTGAGGAAACTGACCGAGTTTGCTAGAAAAGGGAGATGTACAAGCTTGTGCAATTTTATTTAATTTGCTTAAAGCTGAGAAGCTCTTTCTAATTGAGGATGTATGAGAAACTAGCCTTGATCTTTACACCACTACAATTTTGACTTGTAACATATAACTCTTATTTACAGAAAATGTAAGATAGAGGGAAAAGGAAAAGTAGTTCCATTCATTTATTAATCTCTCTTGTAACTGTTGTTCATAATCTCATTAAGTTCTCTGATTTCTACTGTGTATAAACTGGGTTTTCGGTTTATTGTGCTTGTTGCGTAGTAGTTATTTATATATTCAATTTTTCAGCTTACACTGAATTTCCTGTTACACTTTTATGTTGTTTACCAAAATCAACTTCTGGTTTCGGGCAAGATCTCTGCTTTTCAGCTTCAATAGTTCCCCTTTATTTACGTATACTTTCGTTGAAGGTCTTATAGTTATCGCGTTGCTGAGGTTCAGATGTCCTTAAACCATATTGACAATTATGCAGCATTTCTTTAACTAAACTAGCTGTTCTGAGGATTCTGGTCTGTTGAATGAATGCGTTTGTTGCTGTGAGATGTGGTATTTCAAGCACTGACACCTAGCCATTACATTTGATGTGTAGCTTCCATCTAAGTTGGCAATATGAATGAGATGATAACAAAACAAATGCCCTCCACTTCCTTTTAGATGCCACCTCCCCCACAGTGATCCAATTTCACTTGGACGTGAGGGGCGGTCTATGGCTGTAAATAAGAAGCCTTGGGTTTGGAAGAAAGTTGTACCAAATTGTTGTATCAAGAG
>JANLJB010028729.1:0-11847 GCA_026212285.1 Bursera cuneata | reverse complement strand
TTGGTTTAACCTCGTATGAGGATAGAATATATACACGTACTGGTGTTAGCCATCTTAAATAATTAATGGATACGATCAACTGGAAGGTCATTTGATCGGATAAAAATATACCCAGAAATAAGAATGAAAATAAAGTATTTTTATTCTTACTATTTGATTAAAAAAATATTATAGAATAGAAATTTTATTGCTTCAGTAAATCCTGAGAATCAGTCATTCCTCTCGTCTCATCAATCAATTTTGATTCCTGACTATAATCAAAATAAAAATATATTTTTTATTATTTTATACTTTAAAGAAGTTATAATTTTTTTAAAATGTAAATTAATTAAAAATATTATAATATTTTAAAAGATATAAAAAAATTAAAAAATTATAATTTTTTTAAAAGATAATAAATTAAAATATTATAATATTTTTTAAAAAATATTAATAAATTAACCAATTATAATATTTTAAATAAATGTTAATAAATTAAAATTTTTTATAATATATACAAAGTTATAATATTTAAAAAAGGTTATAATATTTAGAAAAAAGTTAATAAATTAAAAAGAAGTTATAATATTTTTTATAAAAGGTTAACAAATAAATAAAGTACAAAAAATATAAAAATTCATATTTTTTATAACAATAATATATATTTATTATTATTATTATTATTTATTTTATATATGTTTACAGTAAAATAATTTAAAATTTTGATATTAATTCCGATTATAGACTTTTATAATCCAAACAGTTTTCATAGGAATCAGATTCTGATTTCATACTGAACCAAACAAGAGAAATGAATAGTCATTCTGTTTCCGATTCTACCCCATTTTGATTTTAATTCTGATTTCGATTATGGAGCTCAAACCAAACGGACCCTTAAAAAAATAAAAATTATATGAGATAGAAACAATAAATAAGATTATATAAAATCTTATTGATTTTAGTCAAACTATTAATTTTTTTTTTTAGTTGCTAATTAAGCTTTTTGTTTGTGTTTCATGTAAAGTAGAGTTTCTTTACATCTTACTCGTATCTATTGAGTATTGTTAAATAATCAAATAAGTATCAAATAAAGTGTTAAATTGTTGAATAAATTTGTTTTATGGTTCGATATTTTACTTAAATTTTGATTAAAACTCATGGCATTTCTTTAACTTAGCTATTTTTTGAATATTTTCTCAAGATGTTAAGAACATATAATCTCGTTTTTATAAAATTATATTATTAAGAAAAATTAAAAAAATTATATAATAACAAATCAAGAATATAAAAATAGATATTTTATTTAAACATAAATAATAATTTTATGTACTTTTTAATTAACAAAATGCGAAATAGCTTCAAGCTATTTCTATATTTGGTTATTATTTTGAGCTATTTCTATATTTGATGTTAACAATTGAATAATTGGAACAAAATATCATAAATAAAAGTTGGAACTGAGTTATTAATGTTGGATCAAATATTGGGCCAGTCCAAGGAGTGTTCGAGTACTGGTTAGCCCAATAAAGTGTTGGGCCTGTTGGCCCGTATTATTTCGTAACCAATGAAGTGTCGATGGCTACTGATAATCTGAAACAAGAGCATTGTCTAACCTGAGCGAATGTCCTCACTCAGAAGAAACGTCAGACTCTTGAGAAAGTTCCAGCTGAAATTCAAGTAATCACTTGCTTTACTTCAACATGGAAGCCACCACGTCTGTGCTTATCCACTCTGGAACAACACAGTTGGGTTTCACTTTGGCGAACAAGCAAAAATTCTCTTTTAGACATTTCAACAAACACCTAGAAAACCGAATTCCAAACCACTCCTTTCATTCCCAGCAGTACCCGATAGCCATCAGAACCTCATCAAGTTCTGTTTTTTCTGTGAAAAGAACGAGGACCCGTTTGTTGTATCCTGTTAAATGCTCACGTTCTGACTCCACAAGCGCTGATTCTTGTAGAAAGCCGTTACTAGAACCCTTGAAAAACCTCACTTTTGATTCACTCAAAACAGCCCTTTTAAAATTAACCCCTTTTGATGTTGTCAAGTGGTCTGGTATCTTATGCATTGCAATCGCATCCACGAAATGGACTGTGAATTTGGTTTTGAACCCATTTTTTTGGATGTATTTTAGCTGGACTTGGTTGTTTTGGCCTTGGTATGTGGCAATTGCCATTGCTTGTTATGGTTTATATTGTTTTAGAAAGCATTCACTAGGTGACGCAAGCATGTTTGAGCAACTTGCAATTGTTACTTCAGTGTTTACCTGGTTAACACTGGTGCCACCAGCCTATTTCAATGGCTACCTTGAAGGTTGGCCTTATGTCTTCTTTTTTGTGTACCATTACTTTTTTTTCTTCAATGTCAGTGTAAGGAAACGGTTGTATGGCGACTACTACCCTCGTGAACATGACTCCAAGTGGGATATAAGCCTGCCTAAGTGGTATAGCCTCTTGTTTTGTATTGGAGTGATGGTTGGTCACTGGCTTGCAGCATTTGAAGGGCCCGAGTTGCATAGAATTCCTGGTGGGTGGAGCAATATAGGAGTGTGGATTTTGATAGTGCTGACATTGTTAATGCAATATAACTCAACATTGTACCTTGCAAAGTATTCGGAAAAGGTGGTCGTTCCAACTGATGTTGTGCAATTTGGACCATATAGGTGGGTGAGGCATCCGATATACTCTTCTACCATGCTTCTGTTTTTGACTTATTGTGTTGCACTTCGGGCACCTTTGAGCTTGCTGTTTGTTACCGCTGTGTGTTTGGTATACTATGAGCAGAAGGCAAAAGTAGAGGAGGCTTTGATGGTGGAAACTTTTGGAGAGAAATACTTGGAATATGCGAGTAAAGTTAGACACAAGTTCATTCCTTTTGTTTACTAATGGCCCACAGGTAAGCATTTGTTAATTATGCAGTGTTAACAGATTTGTCGGATTCAAGTATTTGAGCTTTGGAACTTAGAAAGGACTCTTAGATTATATGAAATGGATGTGCGCTTTTTTTCTATGGATGTCATTCATGTCCTTTTCATTGCTGTTTGTACCAATTATATTTGCTTAGTTGGTGGACTGTATGTTTCTTGTATTCTCCTGGTTTGGGTTAGTTGAGCGTATGGGTTAGGTCTTGGTTTTGCATGGATTTGTTCATTGCTTCACTTGCATAATCAAAGTTTTGCAAATAAATAATAAAAATAAATTCTCTGCTCGGTACTTCTTGAGGTTTTTCTACTCCATTGATTTCAGTTATATCCACCTTAATTTCTCTCTTCTTTCTAAAATTTAGTGTGAACTTATATGATAAAACTTTAGTTTGGCCAGTCCGTCTGCTGTGGTTATGCCAAGGGTAATAAACTTCGTATAGAACAAATCTTTCACTAACCCTGGCTCCTTCCTAGATTAAATAACCTACCCAATACACACAAGGCAGTTGCAAGATAAAAATACAGTATTTGCAATGACTTGAAGAAATTTGAAAGTTCTGATGGTTGGCACGAATCCTTGAAAATCTAGTAGTTATCTGGTTTGCTTTTAAGTGAATGTTGTGTTGTTGCTCTTGGCAATAAATCTTGTTGTTAAGGATATTCAAACGGCACTTTTCAATATAATCTTTTAGACGAGATGGATCTTGACATGCATCCTATGTCTACCTTACTTTCGCACCAATCAACCACCAGCTGTTTGAGCACAACTTATCTTGTTATTTTTCTTCACTTTCCTTCAACTTGGTTGTTCCATTTAATGGTTTATAACCGTAGCTGTAGAACGCCAAATCGTTTCCTTGGCTACCTAATGCTTCTTAGGGAGCTGATATGTCAGTTTACCTCTCTTCTTTTGATTAGTGCCTAACATATGAATTTTAAGCTGTTTGAAAAACCTTTGTTGTCTCGATCAAATTCTGGCAAACAACATATTGACCGCTGTTTTGTCTTCTAAATCCACATAGTTTTTCGTTGGCCCCTAATTCTCAATGATAACCTCCACTATATTATTGCTGATTTCTATATGATTAGCTGCAAGGAATAGATAAACCTTCTAGCAAAAAGAGTATGTTTCATCAATTTGGTGATAATTGACCTGAGACAACTAATTATTTTCACTATGTGATCATTTGCCATGATGAGAAATATTATGATGTGAAAAGAAGTAATAATAATTCTCTAAGTCATTATAAATCTAGTTGTGCTGCTTGAGTGGTGAAGAAATTGAAATTACTAAGGGATGCGGGTTGGCTTAAGAGTGTAGCCTGAGTTTATGGACCAGACTTGGTCTTATGCTTACATTCATGCCTAAATTTCCTTATGAAAATCAACACTGCAGAAATAGTGTTGAATCAAAGAATGAAATCTGAAAATGGTCATCCATAAGGAAGAAACATCTATTGGCCGGTTAGCAATAGAAACAGAGGAGATCAAATGTTGAAGGCTTGAAGCATAGAGTTAATACATTTTCAAATATGTATAAAATTAAAGAAAGTATTAAGAGAAAGTTATAAGGTTAACTAGACTTTGCAGTAAAATAAATTTGGATGCTCAAAGAACAATAGCTTTGAGAAGTTAACTGACTGGAACGAAGATCTTGGAAAGATTGGCTATATGAGAAAATAAATCAATTTTTGATGAATGCATTCTTGAAAGGTGAAGGCGATATCAATCAAGAGCAAGATGGCTCTAACTCCCCTAAAGTTATTGAGTATTAAGAGGATCCTTCATACACTAGCAAAAAAAAAAAAAAACTACAGGGATAAATATAAATGCATCTCAACTGTTAATTGATCCCCCTTCTCATCTAGCATTACTGGACAGATAAAATTGGTAAGCTAATTCCGTATAGCTGTGAAAGAAGTTAAGCAATCAACCTTGCCATTGCATAGCTGTGTTAGTAATATTGCATTGTTGGTCACATCTGTTGTTAAAGCCCATGCTATTTTAGACAATGAAGTAACTGTATTCTATTTTTGAATCTAGCAAACTTTTTAATTGTTGTTTTGGTACTTCTCAATTATGGACATGTTATGTAGCCCTTTCTTTAATCGAGGCCGTGGAGTCTGCAAAGTGCCAATGTATCATTATAACTATTAAGCTGGAAAACTGCGCATATGCCTACCTGTTGTGGCTCAGTCAGATACTTTGCATGTCCAGGCCCTATAGATCTAATAGCCTTGATCACAATGGTCATCCTATATCACATCATCATGATGTCTTCCTTTATAGGTTTAACAGTCTTTGGTTAAAGAAATTTTTATATTTAGTTGCCGGAAAATTTGTGTTCTTAGTTGGTAAGCAGGGTTTAATCTTGTCTCACCCCAGATTAGAACAACATTGTTTTTGGATTATACACCTCTCGGTTGAAACTTTATCTACAATGAAGTTCTAATCCTCTTTGTTTTGACTCGCCTCTTTATAGAAAAATATGGAATAGAAAAAAATTGGCAGCATCCACAGAATTTACTACCAAATGATGGAAGCTCTGTCCTTTTTATGAACAACATAAAAGCCTGGTTGGAATCAAATTGATGTTTGGCCTTATATTGTTTTTCAGCATATACCTGCCCGTAGTATTGCTGCATGAAACAACTTGCCTTGCAACCCTATATACGCAATTGGAATGGGAACCCTATATACGCAATTGGAATGGCAACCCAACATTCGAATGATTGATGAGGTCTGCAGAACAACACTGAGACTAACATCAGTGAAAGAGAACAGACGTGGAGATGGTGGAAGCCACCTCACATTGACATGATAGCCAACTCATCAAAATGTAAAAGTATATCAGCTTATCCTTGTTTTGCACCACATATTAGTTTATCTAGTGGCAAACTCGAGTTCCTTTTAAAAAAATGACTATTAAAGTACTCAGAGGTTCTTTCTTCTGAGAGCTTCTGAGCCATATCACTTTCTTGTATGTCCTTTCATGTATTTCTGCTTTTTTTTCACTTAGAGACAAGAATAATTGGTCCCATTTTGGCTTCTTATTGCTAGCAAGTTTTCCATGAAGGGATTTCTGAGTTATTTTCTTTCCATTTCATACCTTTTCTTGTCATTAAGTGTGTACCTAAGTGCAGGCTGGCATTACCAGGCTACTTGTGTTTTGCACGTGTTCTTGAAAGTTTAAATGTGTTATTTCCAAATTGGAAATCAAGAATTCTTCTTTTACTCACTATCTGTTGTCAAATTCAGAAATTTAACATGCTACTGTTGAGTATATCAAGTTTTTTATTTCCATTTTGATTGTGTTTTGCATATGGCTTGGTACAGAATTTATTGCTTGTAAAATGTAGTTGCTACTTAGAAAGCTTTGCTGCCATATGCTGATCTTTTTAATAGTATTCATAGATCTCATTATCTCTTTGGCATAATTGCATATGCTTCAAATTCCAGAGAGATAGCATTGATCTTCTATGGACATACTTATCAATCTGAAAACCATTTTGTTGTAACTTCAAAAGTTTGAAAATCGATGCTCTTTCCATGCCAAAAATTAAGTGTGATATGTATGATTAATGCGATTAATACACTTTGAGAATGACATATAGTTGCTACTATCTAACCATGATTTTGTGGTTTGTAACTCGTGTAACGTATGGTTTAAGTCTGTTTGAGCTTATTCCTACTTGTAAAGTAGTAAAATCTGCAGCTGCAGCAATCCTTTAGTCTAGAATAGGCTTTTTCATTATCAGAGCTTTTGTTTGGATAAGGGATCTCTCTTTCAGTTTTCAGCTTGTGCACTTTATACGTTAGTTTTTTCTGTGATGACTTTTCAAGTATTCCACGTTATCCTCGTGACACTGACTGCAGAAACTCTCTTTTGCTACTCTTCTCTCTTTGGTGAAAACACACACTTACCAGTATTTGAACACTGCATATGCAAATTCGTAGAAAGTAGTGACTTAACTGCGTGTTATGGAACTTGTAAGGAAGTTGACGCTAGAATCACAAATAGAATTGTCAGAGTAGAAAAATTCAAATCACATAAGCAACTTTAAAGGCAGTTTATGGATATGCTTAATGCTTCCGTTTCCCACATCATACATGAACCACATTTTATAAATCTATCATAGTGCAGTTTTTATTTTTAGTTTTGTTTTATGTGGCTTTTTGATAGGGCAAATTTGGAGGTGTGATTCTTGCGGAAAATGCATAATAAATGTTTGATGTGAAGAGAATATCAGAACCCAAGTCAGATTTGGCTTCGTTCGGCTTCACCCGTAGGGAAATTGGATAGATGTTCACGGAAGCAAAGAGTTGACAGCCTGATAAGAAAAAATGGGCCATGTTCGACACCAATTTCAGTCTCACTTCCATGAATGTCAACAAGCTGTGACAAATTTCTCATATCTCAATGCAAATTTACTTGACCATGTAGGCTACAAAATTGTACTACAAATACCGCCTGACGTGAGCGTGTAGTGTGCACAACTCAGTCCTGCCACGTGCTGCTGTATGCCTTGTACTAAACCATATATGATTCAAAAAACAACTCAATAAGCCAAGGACATTTCAGCTCGTTGTAGACCAGAAGAGGGATTAAAATATCTTGCAATATGATAGCTACTTCACCCACATTCAAAGCCACACGCATTTGATCCTCAAATTACACGGACCTCGTTGAAAGCAGAAATGCCAAGTGCCCCTTTTAATTTTTTTCTTTTTCTTTTTGCATTTTCTTGGTTTTGTTTCTCTCTACACATTAACATTTAGATACACAGCAGTAACAAGGCTCCATTGGAGCCCGGAGGTGGGCACATTGACCCTTGCGTGTCATATTACATTGACCTTGACAAACCTAAGAAGCCAGCTTTGATCAAATACAAAAGATTCCCAAGAAACGACAAAAAAAACCCTCAAATGGGATAACTTGCTTTATCTCCATTGAACAGCATTTCAGTTACAGTCAAGAATGGATGCCACGGCACAGCCTTTCGATGGTCATCACATTGCCTTTTTGCTTCTAGGCATGACCTTTATGGGCAAGCCCCGTTTGGGTACAGGAAATGGGACATATTGTATCCCATCATCATCTCCTACAACCTGCCACCTGCAACCAATTACACAACAATTAGAACAAAAAAAAAATCCACATTAGCAACAAAATAGATTGAAAAACATAGTTAGTTTCAAACAAATTAGAGTTTTTACAGTCATCGAGAAGGAGTACATATAGTCGTGTGGACTGAGAGTGAGTCAAAAGAAAGAAAAAGTTGGTAAAAAAATGTGGCGTAAAATGTGCAGAGGAAAGAAGTGGTGTTAAGGGAAGCTGGTCATCTTGGTCTTGGAGATGAGTCCAACTGCCAATATAAAATCTTAAATGTCTTATATAGCGTTTGGATGGAGAGATTTCATAGCTGGCAAGAGTGTCGCTTACTGATGATGGTTATTGGTAATCAATTTGATTTGCTAGGCAAAGATTCGAAGAAGAAAGAAAAAGAGGATGGTGAAGAAGGATGTGAGGTCTTAGCTAAGCTTAATATCAATGATGGAGAGACTGGCGTTCATCACCCATTAATGCTACTTCTATTATATCTTCATATTACTGAAAGATGAGTTTGTCTACTTTTAACTTCGAATATTTAATAAATGTTTGTGAGGGAAGGGAGGGCCTGGTGCTGCTGGCAATATAAAAGTCAGAAAAGTACGCATAAGTTTGTCTAATATGCCATGCATGCAGACCACGTGTAAAGCTTATTTGTAATTTGGTGAAAGAAAAAGGCTCTCATATCATTGGAGAACCCTATGCAGACGCCCACTCGCCTTCATAGAGACTAAGGACCACTTCCACAGCCTATGGAACACAATGAAAATTGAGGAGAGGACCACCACCATCCAATGAGCAATCCCTATAGCTGCTAACTAGTCTACTTAGAGTAGTACTTGCACAGACTTTTTTCAATTTGTCCACAATGTGTAGGTCAAGTTTAATACTGTAAAACTTAGAATTAAAATTCATGCATTATCAGATAGTTTAGGTCAATATTAGAGAAAAAGAGAATCCTAATTTCGAACCTAAACAGGAACCATATCAATTAATTAATTAAAAGACTTACTGGTACTGTAGATGATAGTGAGAGAGAACTGAGAAGAGACCTGTAATTGGTAGTGAGGTGGTGGAGGAGGATGCGCATTTCAAGCTTGGCCAGCTCATTGCCTGGACAGGAGTGCACGCCATTTCCGAATGGCATGTAGGTGTTAGGTCTTGGTGGCACCTGCACAATCACACACAGAAAAAAATGAAACCTGTCTTCATGATCTCTTCTCTTGAATATTCACCACCTAAGTCGCCGAAAAATAAATTTAGATACTTCCAAACAAACTTATACTCACTACGCTGTTACTAACCTACAAAACCAGCTCACGTGTTCTCATACTTGAAAGATTTATGAACAGTTCAATCAAATAGAGGAAGATTCACATAAACCAAATGAAAACGACACTGACTACAGATAATCTAACCATTGATAACCTTATATTTCTGCCGAAATGAAGATAGAATATATCACTTCATGACCCACTTCTGGAATCTTTATTATCAGACGATAATTGACATAGAGAAAAGTATATTTCTTACCATTATGTATACATAAATATTTTTTATATATAATTTATATTGGTACACACATATCTGTAAGATCTCACCTCGAATCTTGAAGGGTCAAATTTTTCGGGTTGAGGGAAGAAATCTGCACAGTGATGAATGCTTCTGAAGAGAGGAAGAACCTTCCAACCTCTAGGGATGAAGTAACCTTCAAGCTCAACATCTTGAACAGCCTCTCTGAAGGTGAATGAGAGTATGCTTGCTTTTCTTAAAGTCTCTTGAATCACCTAAAATTGATCACTTCAATTGTAAGCCTTGGTTTAAGAGATAAGTACGACGATTAAAATTTTAATATAAGGTGATTAATAATTTGGTCAATAATAATATACCCTGGTAGTCAAAGGCATGTGCCTTGTATCATCCCACGTGAGCCCCCGATCCTCTTCAATTATTTTGCGTCGAATACCTTCTTGTTCCCTCTGCAGAACATGATTGCCAATGAGTAATATATACTGAATATGGAAAATTTTCAAATCAAATGCTTTTTATTCTCTCCCTTTCTCCTATTATTTTATTAAAGCAATGATGGAGGGAAAAGAGAGACAGAGAGATAATAACTCAAGCAAGAATATTAAATATCTATACCGATGTGGACAAAAAAATCTAGGAAAAATTAAAAAAAAGGGTAAATTATTTTGTTAATTAAAATGTAGGAATAATTACAGTAACTGCTTCAAGTAAATCTCCATTATCACGCAGATACTTCAAAACCCAAGTTAGGACACTTGCAGTTGTGTCATGAGCAGCAAAAACTACTCCAATTATATTATCAGCAATCTGAGAATCACTAAGCTGAGTATGCTTCTGATCTTTAGCTTCCAGTAACACTCCTAACAAGCCTTCGATTTGTTTCCCACTTTCCCTTTTCTTCTGTATTAATCTCCTCAATCTCTCATTCAGCAGCTTCCTTGCCTTTTAAGCCACAAACATCAATATAGTCAGTACTTTTTATTTTAATTATAACAAAAGCAGAATAGCAAATATAAATTTTTCTAATAAAAAGCTTAAAAGTTTGGACTTTTTGCTTTTTACCTTCATTGCCTTGTGAAATGGAGTTCCAGGTAGATCTAAGGGCATCGAATTGTAGCCCTTCTCCAGGCACTGATAGAGATGCTTGATACCGTCCATTTCCAAGTCATGTTGGTCACCGAAGGCCGATATCATTGCCACATCAAAAGCATACTAACACAAACGAAATTGAACAAATTTTAGCAACTCTTTTTAAGTCTTTTCATAAGTAGAGCAGAAAGAGAGTCAAGTCATGCAGCAAAAGATAAATACAGTTCGGCAAACAGTCATGTACCCTCTTCATTTCGTGTAAAGTATTGATGGTCGAGTTTTCCCACGTAGGGAGAAACCTTAAAACAATCTGCTCAATCTCTGGAACTGTTCCTCTGATTGCAGAGGGCAGAAACGAGGCCTGAACCAACTTCTTCAGCCTTGAATGATAAGCGCCTTGGTGAAAGAATATAGCTTCTGGGCCAATCAGTTTCTCTTTGCTCGGTGGATAAGTTGGTTTGAACAGATGGGCCTGTGTCACTAGAACAATCTTCGCTGCTTCGGGGCTCGATATCATCACACATGGACACCCCAATATGTGCGTTTTGAATATATCTCCATACCTACAATAAGCGAACTATACATATCAAACCTAAGCAAACGGTAACATATAAACGTTTGACAACTTTAATTAACCATAATTAAAATAAATAATTAGCACAAGATTCCGTTTCAGGTATTGTTAATCTCTTCGCATAAATATATGTATATGTATATATACCGTTTTTGTCTGTTGGAGAAGAACAAATTGGGGTTCTCTGTATAGAGCTTAAGTGTCTCTCCTATGTAAGGCCAGCCCATTGAACCAGGCGGGAGGCGCTTTTGGTTTGGTTTTGAGTGGCGAAATTGGAGGAAAAGGAGAAGCAGAAACAGGAGAGAAGAGAGTGACAGGAAGAGAAGGAGGAGAACTTGGGAATGAAAAGATTGTGGTGAGCAAAGCTGCTGCATGGTTACAACAAAAAAGAGAAAAAGAGAGAACTCTAGAGAGGTGGCAAAGGCTAAACTTGAACAGGTAAGAGCGTAGATTATATGGTAAGGTGATGGGGTTTATATAGGCGGAGAGACGAGAGCAGAGAGATTTGTATGTGACAGACGTCACCAGTGTTCTTGGAACACCTTACACCTTGCTATTTCTATATTATAAATATTCTATTTTTGGGTCAGGCTATTGGGATTTAATTTTTTGACTTAATTTTATACATCATTTTTATAG
>JANLJB010028728.1:0-11847 GCA_026212285.1 Bursera cuneata | reverse complement strand
GATAAGTGTTAGTTTAGGAAAAGTGTGGGGTTAAGTGTTTTTTTGAAATCTAATTGGGGGGTCAGAGTAAATTCCCCTAATTCAAAGTATATATTCTAAGTAATCCATCAATCCATTTATATCATATTATCACGATAGTATGAGATAACGTATATGTTTTAAACTTTGATAACGTGATACAATAAATGTTATTTAGATTTTTTTCGTCAAAATATAAAAAAGATTTTCTTTAATAAGAAAGAGAATATCATGTATAATAATTACGTATATATCTATCCAATTGCAGGATACACGTTAGAAAGTATGTGTTATATGCACCACAAGATTGGACAAGTATGTGTCGAGATGGCTACCAACTCTAAGTGTGTGTTAGATGTATCACAAGATCGAACGATTACACATACATACAACCAATGTATAGAAGACTATCTTAATAAATAGCCTTAGAGGTAAGGGCAAAAAATCAGTCTTCGAAACTTACTTGAGTCCAGCATCTAAGACAAATGAGCCTGCAAGGTCTTTGAAGTATGATAGGAAATTAGTCGATTCCTCATCACGATCACTTTCTGTACCTTTGACAAACTTGGAGCATATGTCCAACACATTTTTGTCATGTAATCATTAGGGTCTAGCCTATTAAATGACCCCCACACAAGCACCAATCAAGCGATAAGAAAGTTAGATGAGAAAGCTACACATAATATACGTAGTATTTGCCCCAAAAAAACAAAGAAGAAGAGAAACGAAGCCGCTAGCTCAGTGCTGATGAGACGTGGATAACAAGTGAAAGGAGGGGCCCCTCATGAGGAAAGATTTTCTCCTTAATTTAGTGGAAACACTAGAATCCACGTTACATTGCATACTGCTTCATTTCATGCTTTTGCCCAATAGAAAACGATCTTGGTTGAAGCAATTATGATTTGGTTCATCAGTCAATTCACAAATTTCTCTGATTTGTGATTTCTTCAGAAAGTCTTTTGTTTATTTAGTCTGATATTGGACCCTACGCTTGTAACCCAGATAACAAGCAGATTAGAAAAAGCATGTGGGGTCCTACCTTAGCCAGAGATAGATACTCAATAACCCTCTTTTTAATCAAGCATTAAGCAGCAAAAGAAAAGGAGAAAAGACATGTTTAAGCCCATAATTAAAGTATTTAAATTTTGAGAATATACCCTAAGATTTGGTCTAGGATTGCTCTGAAAGTGCTTTTTTCTGGGTTCTTTCCAGCACAAAATGCACTTTTGTAACCTGCCCCAATATCATCAGAGAAGCAGACACTATTGAACCCACCATGAAGCACTTTTCCTAACAAAATTAGCCCCAAAAAAAAAAAAAGTTGTTTGTGGTCCTAAATTATGAACTGATGATCATGACTGGCACCCAAAAATCTTGTATTAGAATTAGTTCTGAGTACCCTCCTTTTTATCTGTGGCAGCTAGCTAATGGGCTGATCCCAAATGCATTCATTCATCTGCTTTGAGTATGATTGTTTCCGCCTCACAGATGTGACTATGTGAAAACAATCCGATCTAGTTGTGTTGTAAAAGTTATCAGTTGCAGGCTTGTAGTGTATCTAAGAAATAAATTTGTAAGGTTTTTTGACAAATTTAACTCTAATTAACATATTTTAAAAATGTTATTGAATCCATAAATGAGTCACGGCCATGAAAAATGTAATATCCAAGCTCAAATTAAGTATATACTCCTTTGAATTTTAGACACGCATCTTTCGTTCTTAGAGCTTTGTTTTTAGATTTTTAGCAAACCCATTTGGGAACCCGAATTTTATATATTAATTCAAACCCTAACACACTTTAATTTAAAATGTGAAAAACTCGAACCTTATTCGTTAATGATGTTTCGTTACTATGTTTGATGTGAGATAATAAGAATATATTATATTATTAAAAATAAGAATTTAATAAATAAATAATAAAAGTAATGTTATTATTTTATTAGTTTTCGTTGTATGAATATTGTAATAATTTTATTTTTAATAATCAAATAATCATCCCCATTCATTGGGCTGTGTTTGGACTGAAACTTTTATGGTTGACCAATTTTGTTGTTAGGCAATTGGCACTATAGCAAGGCAAAGAATAACTTTTTTCCAACCAATCATCTCCTCACACGTTGCATCTTCCTAGCAAACCAAACATTGTCAAACTGTTCCCATAGCCTAACCTCAACAAACTTACGAAATTTTAATAGATCATAATATCCCACCTTCAAATTAAAAACAAGGATAGCTACTGAAAATGACTTCTAAATAAACACTTTTCATACTTTTTACAATTTATTAAAAATACTTCTTTTTGAAAAAAAGATATTGAACAATTATCCCTAAGTACTGTTCCTCGAAGTATATTCCTTATATCAACCTCCTACGAGATTACTAACATTATCAAAGAGACGTTCAATTAATCTCATTAAGTGTTCTTGTGTTTTTGGTTAAAAGCAAATTTATAAAGATAATTATTTTTTCACTAGTCACAAAAAAAACTATTTCTATAAACTAATTTTGACCACATTCAGATACAATAATAATTTTTTTAGATGTATATTGATTTTTAATGCTCGATAACTCTTTACGACTCTCGAGTTATCAATCTTTAGTGCTTAATAATAAAAAAAGGTTCGTCAATCTATAGGTTGATAGTCATGTCATTTAATTTTCAAATTGCACATATAATTTTACTTTTTTCAAACATGTTGCTGGAATTAAAACATAAAATTACTAAGTAAAATGAACCCATATATGATACATGGGACATTTTCTACCAAAGCATGGTTGTTTCTAATAATTTTAATTGAGAAATTTTAGAAAATAAATTTTTGATAAATTTCAAAATTATTCTTATTTATTATCCATATTTTTTTATAAACAAAAGGAGGTCTTTAAAGTTTGTCCGTCTACAATAATAGTAAGACAGTGACATGGACGGCTGAGATCGCATCTCGATGAATTAGCTTAATCGTACCCGTTTGAGTAAATAAGACGTTCAATTAAAACCTAACCTAGTCCCTTGTCTTAATTGAATTAACCAACCAAAAGCTGGAGGACAATGACTCCACTCTCCGATCTATGCCACGTGTACGGCCACAATGATACAAGTGGCTTGCAAGGGATTTCCCGCCTTCTAGGCATGCCTCGCTCACGCCGTCCGTTTTTGCCTTGTTCTCTCTCAGCCGTTAAATGCGTTTCGCTTTTTAACGGACGTTTGGTCGTGTTGCAATCGTGTTTAATGACGTAATTGCCTCGAACGTTTGGATCTAATATCGTAGTTGCCATTATCGTGAACCAGGCGTTTGCGTGTTTCTTATTAGGATCGTGATAGCTTTAAACAGAGTTGGATAAGGTATCAAGGACACTCAATTGCCTTTTTTAATTTATTGGATATTTTTATTTTTGATAATTTTTAAAAATAACAAATTATAAAGATTTCTAAAAATAATTATATTTTTTAAAATTGAGATATTATGAATACATATTTACGGAACGACTCTAATATTTGATAACGTTTTTTGAATTTTAGAGTTATCATTCTCTAATGTTTGACAGCTAAAAAATATGTAAATTTATCAATCTATTCATTTGTAGTCCCCATGTCTTATTTTTTAAATTATCCTTACGAGTTTAGTTGTTTTTCAAAATTTCACTATATATATATATATTTATTTTCTTCTTCTTCTTAATCTAATTATAATTATGACTATATTATAATAAAAAATACTTCCAAATTAAGATATTAGATTTGATTCTAAACCACAACTTTGAAAGACATGACAAATTACTCATTCATTAAATACATTTGACCAAATATTTATACATAAATATTATAAGATCTTAAAAGATCATGTGGGTTCAAAAGAGATTTTGAGTTTAATGAATATATAATTTGATTTGATAGTTATCAACAAAAGTATAAATATACAAATAATTTTGATTACATATTAATTCATGCTATTGTATACAATTAAAATATCATTATATGTTATTAAAAATTTGTGTTAGGTAGCATAGTATGATCTTAAATATCAATAAAATAAGAACGTTAAAAAAAAACCTCACAATAAGTACAAATTAAAAAAAAAAAAGAGAGGAAATAATAAAATATATTATCTTTAGGCAATTACTAAAATAATTAAAGTTTCTATCTCTATACTAATACTATTATAAGATAACGATGGATACTTCTTAGATGAGGATTACTACAATAATTAAAGTTTCTATCACTCACTTTATTTTTGATAATCTACATGGATATATTCCCTTTATTATGCATACATCATGTATTATAGTGCTATTAAAAAGTCTTCGATTAGATTTTTAAAAAAAATATATATATATATTTTTTAATTATCAAACTTTAAAGATCGACGGCGATGACTCTACAATCCATAAATAGTTATCTTAATTATGAGTTTTTAAAGTTTAACAGTCATCTATCGATTCTATCGGATAGTGATTATGACGTTTTATAAATGTTCTTAATAATCTTTACTATTTTAAAAATTGACTATTTATAAAATATTCTCCCAAACCCTATTAGAGTAATATTAAATAATTAAGAACAGGATTATAATAAAGAAAAATGGATAAAATACAGGAAATATGACAAGAGATGACAGTAAGATGGTGGTTGTGGTAGAGAGGACCGCATAAGTAAATAAACTAAAAAAGCAGGGGCAAATAGATAAGAAAAATTCCATATAAGCCCCTACCAACCCAACCAAACCCAGCCAACAATCGCACACACACACACTACCCTTGGCGACACTCCGCGTCAACCGTGCTTTTGGATTTTGTGTTGTTTCAAACTTTCAGCGTGTGTGTTTTTCTCCTCCATTTCCTTTTCATTTTCATTTCACTGTTTTGTTTTAATTTTTATTTCTCAAAACATAAAACACAAAAACAAGAACACTAGAGACTCTGAAACAAAACCACTTTGTTTTCTCTCAGCTCAGCTCAGAGTTCACGCTCCTCTTTTTTGCTTTCACTCTTTTGCTTACTAGATTACACTTTCATTTTCCTATTGTGAAACCCTAATTAAATTCCTGTTGAGTTTCGTTGTCGTTTTTTCGCTCTGATTTTTGTTAGGGTTTTGAGACTGAGGGAATCGAATCAAGATTTTGCGTTTCGCTTTCAGATCGGTTAGTAGCTGTCTTGCATTTTTTTTTTCGAATTTTAATCGACGAACACGAGCTTGTTTTGGTTAATTATGTTATTAAGTAATTTTTTTGGTTATTGTTTATATTTTATGGATATTATTTTTGTTGAAGAAAATGTGATTCTGCATTGTTTATTAAGTAATTTTTTGCTTTGTATTTGGACCTGGATTTCCTCTTTTCCTATTTTCGTTTTGCTTTTTTTGTTTTTTTTTTTTTTGGTTTTTGTTAAATTCTGTAAGTTTACATTTGAAGTTTTCTAGCTAGAAATAATTTGTAATATTACTGGGATTTTTTTTTTTTTGGGTTATGATCTGTTTGTTTCTTCGGAATCTAGAGGAAAAACAGAAAGGAAAAGGAAAAAGAAAAAGAAAAAACTGAATCCTTATAAAAACATGTAATTTGCTCATATGAATTGTTTGTCTTGTTGTTTTTCCTATCATGCGGTGGTTATTGCTTAATACTTCTTGTTTACTTTTCAGGTCCTACCGCACTACCAGCAAAATTGGCTGTGCGGTCCTCATCTTGAACTACCATCGCTGTTGTCTTTGAACTTCTGTCAATCTCTGTGGTTGAGTATGGCTGCTGACACCAAGACAAGCATTCCTAACGGCAATGTCAATGCACAGCCGAACCCCAAGAGGACTTATCAAGTTGTTGTGGCTGCTACCAAGGATATGGGTATTGGTAAGGATGGGAAATTGCCATGGAGATTGCCATCTGATCTCAAGTTTTTCAAGGATGTGACTTTGACTACTTCGGATTCTGCAAAAAAGAATGCTGTAATAATGGGTAGGAAAACATGGGAAAGTATCCCTCTTGAGCACCGCCCTTTGACGGGTCGGCTCAATGTTGTCCTGACTCGTTCTGGGAGTTTTGACATTGCTACTGCTGAAAATGTTGTGATATGTGGAAGCATGGCTTCAGCTTTGGAGTTGTTGGCGGCATCTCCTTATTGTCTGTCAATTGAGAAAGTCTTTGTTATAGGAGGTGGCCAGATACTAAGGTGGGTAATTGTTGTTCATTACTTTATATAGGATCTCTCTTTTCTTTATTTCTTTTGTTATGTTGAGCGTCTTTCTTTCGACACAGGGAAGCTCTCAATGCACCTTGGTGTGATGCTATCCATATTACTGAAATTGAGACAAGCATTGATTGTGACACTTTTATCCCGCCAGTTGATTCGACTTTATTTCAGCCATGGTACTCATCCTTTCCTGTTGTGGAAAACAACATCCGATATTGCTTCACAACTTATGTTCGTGTTAGAAGCTCTGAGGATGAATCTGTTAATCAAAACAATGACCATGTCTTTGATAATAAGAATGATTCTGTCATGTTTGAGGTAAAGAAGTTCTCTTTCCTGCCCAAGATGGTTTTTGAGAGACATGAGGAGTACCTCTATCTAAACCTTGTTCAAGACATCATCTCAGATGGCAATATGAAGGACGACAGGACAGGAACTGGTACTTTATCAAAATTTGGTTGCCAGGTAAGTCAGGCGTGGATTATTTAGAGAGCTTCTGTGATTCCATTCACTGGTCTCTTCCTTCACTGACTTTCTTGTTTCTTCCTGTTTCATTCACAACAGATGCGGTTTAATTTGCGTAAAACATTTCCACTTCTTACGACCAAGGCATGTCTATCTCATTTATTTCTGTTGTACGATGTAAATTGATTTCTTTTTCTGGTCTTTAGAATTTTTAAGGACTCATAATTCCTTTTATTTCATCATATGTTGAAGTCAATTTATAATGAAAAGGAAATATTTTTTATTTATTTATTTGATATTTAGGTTGACATTCATTGTTATCATTTGGTTCATAGAAAGTATTTTGGCGAGGTGTTGTTGAAGAACTTCTCTGGTTTATCAGTGGTTCAACTAATGCCAAGGTAATGATCTCTTTGTTGAATGTTTATCTTCTATGATTTGATGGGAGAAGAGTGAGGCATATTGAGTTTCACCTGTCCAAAGATTAAGCTCTTTATAAGAATTATGCTCAATTGTTTCCATTGTACATGCATAAATAAATAAATGTATAGACAGACACACATTAAGAAAATGATGAATGTTACCGTTGCATTCACTAAAATTGTAGCTTTGCATATGGTTGAAGCTCTGTGAATCAAAGAGTTGTCAAAAGGTTGACATTTTGATGATAATAGTTTGATTGTTTTACCCTTTTCTTTTTACACTGCAAATCAACATCTAATCCAGTCATTAGTCTAGAGTTTGGTATGCACCATATGCTCCATAAAAACAGTCAGCGGGATGGGAAATTCATGCAATTAAGTTAAGGATCTTTTCATTTCTTCCTGGTCAGATGTGTAGTGACCAATTATATATTTTGGTTTATTACCATTTTCATGGTAGACGGAGTTAGCTGTTTGTACACCACTGGAGATGAATTCTTCTTCACCAATGCAGGTTAACTGTTCATGCTCTATTAGAGATGAATTCTTATCATATTGCTTTAGGGTAGTTATACGAGTTTACACTTGATATTATGATATTGATCATGTTTCTTTTCTGGTTATGAAGTTCTTTCTTATTCTTTTTTTCTTTCTTACACTAGTAAATGTGTTGTGTATCAGATATTTTGTTCCATTTCCTCTGTCAAATTTAGGTATAAGAGCTGGAAGAAATGAACTACATTCTAAATGTTGGTTTCATTGACAGGTTCTTCAGGAGAAAGACATTCATATATGGGATGGTAATGCATCCAGAGAATACCTTGATAGGCAAGTATTGGGATTTATTTTGATTTATATATTATTTTTTGGGTGGGGTGAAGTTCAGAGGTACTTGCATGCACTTTTAACTGATATTCCTATCTTTTCAGTGTTGGATTAAAAGACAGAGAGGAGGGTGACCTAGGACCTGTTTATGGGTTTCAGTGGAGACATTTTGGTGCAAGGTTGGTGGTTATTTCCAAGTTCAATTGATTGATCAGATTATGTGCTTGAAATTAGGGCTCAGCTTTTGCCTTATGTCTTACACTGAACAGGTACACTGACATGCATGCTGACTATACTGACCAAGGCTTTGACCAGCTTCTAGATGTTGTTGACAAGATTAAGAATAATCCAGATGATCGACGGATCATACTCTCAGCTTGGAATCCTTCTGATCTCAAATTGATGGCACTTCCTCCTTGCCACATGTTTGCACAGGTTAGTATTAAAATTTAAGCATATATGTCTCTTGTGATTTACTTATTGTTAAGTTTGTCTTCTTATTTTTTTTGGGCAGTTCTATGTAGCCAATGGGGAGTTATCATGTCAAATGTATCAGCGCTCTGCTGACATGGGCCTGGGAGTGCCATTTAACATTGCATCTTATGCTCTCTTGACATGCATGATTGCTCAAGTTTGTGGTATGCATTCTCCCAACAGCCAGCAGATAATTAGTTTTGTGCTTTCACATATTGTTAGAATCAGAATATTTTGAGGGGTATGGTGAGCATCTCACTGCTAATTGAATGGAAGATTCTTTTGTGATAAGAAATAATAATCAGCTAGGCATGTGATCCTTTATTTGCTGCAAGAGGCTATCATAAATAAGAAATTTGCCTAGAATAGATCCTTGAATGCAACACACTTGAAGGAAACTAACAAGCCAACTAATAAGTACATAAATAAATAACACTGGAGGTTATAAAGGATCTATTTCTTCCAATCCTCTACTTTATATATAGAATAGTCTAACGCTTTTGCTCTGCCTTAATACAACAGCTTAGCCCTAGAGGATTGCTCTTGACCCCCTTTTATATTGTACAGATCTTGTTCCAGGGGATTTCATCCATGTGATTGGCGATACTCATGTTTATCGCACTCATGTCAGGCCTCTGCAGGAGCAACTTCAGAAACTGCCGAAGCCTTTTCCAGTAAGTACAATAGTTCTAAAAGAAACTTTTTACTTGATTATTGACTCATTAGTGATGTGATAATACATAAGCAAGGTGTTCTTTTTTCTTTTTCATTTTGCCCTTCCATAAATTTATACCCTTCCATAGCTTTTACATTCTTGTATCTATGTTTTAACTGTAGATTTTGAAGATCAATCCTGAGAAGAAAAATATAGATTCTTTTGTAGCAGCTGATTTCAAACTCATAGGTTACGATCCTCACCAGAAAATAGAAATGAAAATGGCGGTATAGAGCTCTTTCGTAGTTTTGATAAACTCAAAGACTCTGGTCCCTCCTCGGCAATAATTGCCAAGTTTTGAGGCAAGTATATGATTCTACAATTTTGGTCAGTGATTCATTCCAACACATTTTATCTTGCTACCCTGCATTAAGTTGCACTTTTTACATATGATTCTTACGATGTTATCCAGCTTGTACATAAGGGCTTGTGTGCTTGGGGCTGTAAAAGCCATGGTGTTCATCACTTCTTTGCAGTTTGTAACATAGGTTCTGCTTGATATATGTAGGTATATTTATTAGCATCATAAGAATCTGTGTTATAATAGGTGGATCTGATGATTGTTTACGAATTCACCACTACCAAATTTGTTTACTTGAGAATTGCATGCTGTGTAGATCTTACAGAAAGGTTTATCATTTTAAGAAATCAATAACGCCCTCTGTAAGGCATCATAGTAATTGTAAGTAGAGTCTCTTAAAGCTTTAACCTTATTGATAAGAATCTTGGGAGAACTATACTCCAAAAGCTAGTTATTGAGGTTAGAGTCTAAACCCTTATAAACAACTCACAAGAAGCCAACAGTTCCAAATTTGGATTTAGGTCTCATACCATCAATTAGGATCCTAACATTCCACCATGTTCGGCAGCCCTGGAGTCCACACAGGCTGGCTGTGCACTAGTCCCGGACGAGCATTGCAATTTTGGTGTCACCATCTGTGTTGCGCGATTGCAACGGGGAGAATGATGAAAGCTCTAATAATAATTGATAAGAACCTTAGGAACCCACAATCCAAAAAAGCTAGCTTTTAAGGTGGGAGAGCTCAAAGCCTTATAAACCATACACAAGAAACCAATATTTCCAGTGTGGGATTAGGTCCCATGCTCTCAACTAGGATCATAGCACATATATACTGTTATGTTTTAGGAACTTTGAAGATTTGGTTTTTCCATGTGTGTGTTCATTAGGGCACTGCTTAGAAGGATTTGATTCTGAAGACTGAAGCTTTGTTTTCACATGATGCTGCAGGCACCGCTACTGGAGGCATATATTGATGCAGAGTCTTATAGAAACAGTCAAATAAATATTTTCTTGTTGGACACGCTTTTTAAGGAATGAATATGTAGCAAGTGAGAATCCTTTAGTCCACATGTACTTGGTGGTTCTAAGGTGATTTAGGGCCCTGTATTTTCATGCTTTTCAATTTTCTTTTCCTTGTTACAGGAAAAGCTATTACAATGTGTATTGCTGCTAAACTCTAGTATGCACTTTTTGACTAAAGGATACTAGAATCCTTTAGTGTTTTTTATTTGGTGAATTATTTTGATCTTACTGGTCGGAGAAGTTGAAACATGTGAAAGATTCTCAGATTGAATGCATAAACGGATTTCTTTATGATCTTTTGAATCACATAAGCGTGTTAGGAAATTTTCAGTGTTGATCATCAAACTCGTTCATAGCGGTATCGGAGGTTTTGATGTTGTTTACAACAGGGGATTGAAAACTTGAATTGTGCTAATCGTTATCTGGATGGGTGCGTAGGACCTTTTTAGCCTAAATTAGATATCTTAAGTTGGAGCATTGATACGCAACTTCTGGTAATGAATTTTTTGAGGTAGGATGGAATCAAATATACAAATATAATTCTTGATATATATATATTTTTATTTTAGTGTCAAACGAATCGAACGCGTCAAGAGTTTATGAATTGTCCAATTCTCTTCACAAGATGGCTCCTCATTCAGGTTAGAAGAATGTCTGATACGGTAAAGTCCTTTTAGCTTAGTTGTCACTTTGTTCGAATTGGTGTTGGCGGTTGGGTGTACCGGAAGCATCGTTGAAAGAAGGTGATTGTTGAATGTTGCAAGAAATTGCTGACATTATCTCAAGTATTATTTTGTCTTCTCTTGTGGGTAGGTTGTTCACGAGGGCACTAGCTACCTACACTACGAATGTAGAAAGTTGTCCCTGAGTATGTGTGGCCATTATGGGTGTCATCATATCTGCAAGTCCTTTTGCACTTAAAGGTCCCATCCCGTCCCTCAAGTTAGGTGAGTTAAAACTACTATTCTGAATAAGATATGTCACTTACCGGCCTAGCTAGTGGAAAAGTGTTCATTGGTAAGAACAATATGCAGAAAATTACTACTGATAACCAAATTTAAATAGTTATTTTGATTTTTTTAGTATGTTTAAAATTTTATTTATTTTATTATTTAGTCAAATTCGATACGAAGGATAAAAATATCATTGCAAATGAGTTGAAAAAGTGTTAAGAGTATATTTTTTATGGGTATTAATAAAGGGTCGGGTTATTGGAATTTAATTTTAGACACCGATTACTTATCCTTCATCTATGTTTAATCTAACGGTTAACAAAAAAGTTAAAAAATATAATCCTATAATCACTCACACTCAATTACCTCAAATATTTAATTCTTTTTCTACCTAAATGGAATCAAAATAACTTCTCCTTCTTCTTAGAAAATAATTGGTGTCAATTTATAAATATTTTACATTATTTACA
>JANLJB010028727.1:0-11844 GCA_026212285.1 Bursera cuneata | reverse complement strand
GAGAAGCGAAAATCTTCGTTGGAGGAACCAAACACGCCATTAGAAGCAGCATCAACATTATTGTCACCAATGGAATCAGCCACACTCCAGCCACTAAGGATTGAAAAAGAGACAACTCATGTGGAGCCAAAAAAAGAAGAATTATAGTGGTAGTCTCATATGGAAAACAAGATGGTGACAAGGGAGGACGTAAGACAACAAAAGTACTATCATCAAAACCAAAGGCAGCAACAGTATCAGAGGACAAAGCATCAAAAGTAGAAAGACTGAAGAGTGGGTTCAGGATTTGCGAGCCTCATGGGACCTTCCTATGGCTAGACATGGGAGTATACGCCCTGGCTAAGATTGCTCCCTCAGGAAGACCTCTTTGTGGTTCCTTCACGCCCCTCAGTCTCCCCGTCCACCAACCCAGGACATCACCTCCTCTCTTCTATTTCCCAGTATAGATCCCTCCTAACATCCCCTGTCAAGCCTTTGCCGGAAAAGCGGCCTGTTACTGTCACTTTGACTGCAACTCTCACCCAATCTTCCCGTCATCTTCTTCTTATTGCAACCAGCACTGCCCAATTCGTAAAAAACGCCAGCAATACTGCTACCATTACTACCAGCACAAAAACCTCTCTCATTATCCCCAATGTGGTTCCCAACAACCAAAAGGACAGTGGATCATGTGGCTTTCACAGTCAGAGTAGCTCTCAAACTCACCCATCGATCTCGCTTGTCAAAGAAAACATAACGAGAGGCTTCGTCCGGTGTGTATGATGAATTTCACTTTGCTATCTCATTGTCCTTTATGATTTAACATGAGAAATTAAAGTTAGCATACATTTTGATTTCAAGCTTTTTGATGCAGTTGGCACCTGCTCAGCAAGAGTATGCTATGAACCAAATGAATCAGGAATGTGAAAGAAGGGAAATCTTAATGGAGTGTGAGCAAAAGCAAAAGGGAATCTCCCCCACAGCCATGGGAACTGGGACGTGGTTGGCTTTAGCTCCTCCAACCCACCTTCTGATAGGAACTCCAGACGGGGTTGAACAGTCTGGTTTGTCAGTCATCTATATTATAGTTCTAATTACAATAACTGTACTTTCTATATTTTTCAGGTAACATACAAGATATATGGGGGGTTTAAAATTTTTGGCCTTGATGCTATAACTAGTCTTGGAAAGGTAGTTGAGTTTGTCTTTCTGGATTTGCATACTTACATTACATAATACAAAGATATCTATAGAAGGGAAACAAATCTTTTATGGGTAGATATATATATTTTTATGGAAGTAATTAATAGCATAGCTGCCTTTTTGGTTGCTACGTTTCATTGCTTTTGCTGCTTTGCTTGCTCATTGTGTTGTTGATTCTATTTTATCTTATATTTGAATAAGCGAATGCAAAAGCGCAAGTAATTAATGCAGGATGAATATGATATGAGTGACTTTGTGAGAAAAGAAAAGAAAATAATTTAAGCTAAGACTAGATTGCTTGTACGTGGATTCAATTGACCAATACTATAAAGCTTGAATATGTAACAACTGAAAATTCGAACATCCACTTCTTAACTGGTATGTGAATTACAAGTAGTTTTATATCTATTAACATAAAGTGAGATTAGTCAAGCTTTCTCTTTACGATAAATAACAATGTTGATTTTTCTGTTTTTTATAGTGATCAATCCAAAAAAAAACGGTTTGACTTTTCACTAAACTTTGGAAGGAAGCAATTTCTGCTTGCATTTTCGGAAGAGAATAATAGGTGAGTTGCAATGTTATTTCAGATAAAACACTTAGTAGAAAGTCCTATTAATAACCCTTTCTTCTTCGCTGTAATTTATAAATACAATGGATATTTCACTGCAGCTCTACCCTGCACTTATTTAACAAAAATTTCATGTTGAGTTTTGACAAGCTCTGAAAGGTGTAATGTTAAATAATCCAACAATCTTAAAAACTAATTCAATGCAGTCAGTAATAAGGCATGCAACACTCGTGACTCAGCGTCCAATTTTAGATTATTTATATTCCTAAAATTACTTTACTTAAATATACTTGAAGCTTAACCTTCTCACGGGATCCTTAGAGAGGGGTCATCCTACCATCTTGCGACAATGCTCTACTTAATTCTCCTTGAATTACAAATAATTAATCAATGCAATGCAACCCAGAAAAAAATGGAAGTAAAATTCTATAGCCTAGCATCTATATTCGAGCTATGGTTGGCTACATCTTTAAAGTTGATACAACTGGAGAGCGCAGTTGTGAGCTTCTCTATATCATCTATAGTATGCACTGCAGTTAGGGTTACTCGTAACCTAAAAAAAAAGGTCAAAAGATATGTAAGCTAGGATTCAAACATTTCAATGCAAATGTATGACAGTAGAAATGACGATGATAACAAGCATGTGCCCAAGTAGAACCAATATAATATTGCTCTAGATACCAAAAATAGAAAACGGATCTGAAGTTCTCAATTTCACAGCTTTCTAATGTATTTTCGGTATTTGGAAATGCATCTTTATAGTACTCTATTTATATTTCAAATATTTCAAATTTGGTATATTAGTTGGTGAATCTGAATATGATCCAATTTCAACTCAACTCATTGCCAAATGTAGTTTATAAATATGGAAGAGTAAATGCATCACGGATATAATGTTTATGCACACATGATTTATAAATGTTATTGAAAGATGCATGATTTAATTGCTAATAGAACACTTTGTGTAGCGACCGAATAAAAAATTTGTTCAATCAATAGAAAGTTTGTGTTGCAACACCCTCAACATATTAAGGCAACTGTGTGGAACTAATTCCGAACTATACTCGGACTACTGGGCGGTGAACATCATTGGAAAATCATCAAGATACATGCTGAACCAGAAAATTATAATAAGGATAATGAAGGATCTGCAACAAACCTGCATGAGTTGGAAGGGACTGTTGGAGGTCTGATTGCAGTCACATGAAAACCAGATTTTAACAGTTGCCTATTGTATAAAATTTGAAACAGTTAGAAGCCATTTTAACAATGACTTTCATCACACAGACTACAAAGTGGGAGAGAGAGAAAGGAGATACCGGCTAGCTTGCAGGGCCTTCGCTTCACTCCCTACAATAAGAGATATTATGGGGCTTGAGATGGGGATTCCAGTAAGTACACGGAAGTCTTGAACCCGATTCCATATAGCCCTTCTACGCCAGGTTTCCCTTTTTGCCACAATAACAGCAGCTGCTAAGTCATACTTGCTTTGTCAACAACAGGAAATACGACAACAAGAGGTGAAGGCTACAATCACATATGGACATAAGGCAACATAACACAAGCTTCAGAAAGTGTATCATAAATTATTACACTTTTTATGATTTATCATTTAAAGTGGACAATTAAGCACACGTACTTTCATGCAACATTTCTCCCCAAAACAAACTCAATTTGGAAATCTATTCAACTACCTCTGCCATAGCAAGTCATATCTAGTGGTGAAACTAAGTTTTCTGATAAAGAACATCTTATCTTGATGTTGCTTTACCTTTTAAAACATCTATTGCATTCCATGCGCTGCTAGTTCTAATTAAGGAGAAACTAACCAAAACAGACCAAAATATAACACAATTGATAATCCCCAATGTCTATTTAAATCAATTCAAGTAAATTCTGTACTTTACCATGTGCAGCAGCAGCAATGGGAATCGGTGCAGATGTTGAAAATATAAAAGATCGACCCCTAGATTGTATGAATTGCTTCCATATTTTACTGTTCACAAACATTCAAAATACGTGTAAGTAATATACTTATCCTGGGCCATCATCATATAATTATAGCATTTATGTGCATAAAATACTGTTCAGATCATTGAGAAAAGGGTCCTGGAATGCTTCTGAAACTATGTTGCACAAAAATTGACTTTTAAAGTTGTCCCACTAACAAACAAGACATAGCTTCATCAGTAAGCGAGAATCAATAAAATGAAAAAGTTTTGAAAAATTTTACTGTTTTCTGTCAAAGAAATTGATTATGTTCCACTAACCTAGATCCAACTACAACCCTTCCACACTTTGTTTGCAATCTACTATGCTTCCTGGATATTGTTAAGATCCCATCATCCAAACATGTAAATTTACATTCCAGGAGCTCATGGAAGTTTTCATAAGCATTAAGTTGGTTGAAACCTATTACTTCTTCACAATTTCAAAAATCCAAATCGCATCCGTGGTCTTATAAGCAATGTAATGAAATTGATTTGCCTTCTTGTCCAGGAAAACAAAAATCATGGTTCTTTGAATTGGTACGGGTCCTTTTGCGGTCTTATCTTTTAACAGTTTACCATAGGGTGTTTGTAGAAACGGAGACAATCTTGTTTGGATGAAATAACCCAATGCTACAATCAAAAGTGAAACATCAAAAAGATAAAAAGTATGGTAATTTAATAAACTGCTAAAATGATTTTGTTTTAGGCCAGCAAGCAATTGAGCAAACATGCACAATGCCATGGAATTGTTCTGCTTTCTGTTCTTCACTAGAACCACGAGGAGTAAGTGCAAATGATTACCTGCATGCTATGAAACCACCGTGACAACCTGCTGCCTTACTCAGAGTGCCAATGCATATGTCTACATCTTTTTCACAATTAAATTGCTCAGCCACTCCTCCACCATTTTTGCCACAAACAAATGTTCCATGAGCCTGAAAATAGTCCGCAATAGGGTTTCAATTCATTGATAGCATAGACTTGCTGCAAATAAGTGAACAAAAAGATACATCTTTCTCTGCATCATATACGATACGAATATTGTTTAGTTCTCTTTTTCTAAAATAAGAAAAAGAATACAAAGGAATCAATCTAATAAGATACTTTTCTGGAAATAAATATATAAAATAAAATTTTAGACCTTTTCATCTAGCATGAGTTTAAAGGCTTAAGTCCAAGAACTACATGACAGTGTAATTCAAATCCCTGGCCAAGTGTTGTGTATAAGACAAACTAATAACAGTTTCTTCAAGTGTTAAACACTTGAAAATCTTTTTATCCCCCGAAATTCCAACCTTTCTCACATGTGCACCTAATTCTAAATGGAGATTACTACCAAACATTGCAACATTAAAAATTAACAACTTTGTGGGATTGACTATTTCAAGTAGGTGGCCTAAGGGAAATTGAACCCTGACCTCCTTGAATCCAAAGGCCCTAACCACTCAACAACCGACCTTGGGGTTAAACACATCAAAGAGGGAAGAAAATCCAAAAACAGAGTGTGTAAACAATTAAATATCAAGAAATCGTACATCATCTAAGACTAACAAAAAGCGATACTCCCTACGAAGCTTTGCAAGTTCAACCATTGGTGCAAAGTCTCCATCCATACTAAACAAGCTGTAGAAAGAAGAGAATTAGAGAATTAAGCACATCAAAAACCAAATCATGGGCAAAAAGTTGAAGCATTGGGATTTTCTACAATTAAACAGTAAATAAATAATAGAATTGATGAAAACATTATACTGACATATCTGTTAACAACTGGTACCATTACCCAAAACCTAGACACCATTAGCCATACAGATAAGATAAATAATTCCAAAAGACTGATAGGATCAACTGCAGAGAACCGTGAACCAAAAGGTACTACTTTCATAAATGTGTCAACCAAGTATTCAGAGTTTACAATCTTATTGGACCATCTACATCAATATGAAAATACAACATGAAAATTTGGATAACAAGAAGAAAAATGAAGATTTAGGTCCTAATTGACTGTGCTTTCATCTCCAAACTAAGGGTCACGAAGAACTTTTAGGTAACTCAATATAATAATTTTAACTCAACTCAAGCTTAAACCTTGTGGCTGCTTGAGGCTCACACCTCAGTAGTTTGGATATACAAATACCCAACTTACATTTGTCCATGAAACCACCAAATGCAAAAATCTAATATCCCATTCTTCATGGTTTCCCTTTAGCCCTCCCTTAAAATGGTCTAGATGCCAAGAAACATCTAAATTTGCAATGTTGTAGTCAGGTTAAATAAGCGGACCCTTAAATTTTACTCTCTGATTCAATAGTTCTTATAGCAGTTTGGGCACCTAGTATACAGAGAAAAAAGTGAAACAAAAGAACAATGATATATCTTAGAACAACCCCAAATAGTTGTAACCAAGAACTCCTTTTGTTTCGTAGTTCTCCAACCAAAAGAAGCATGAAAGCAATGGCATTGAAGTGGAAGTTCAGAGTAAATGACTACCTGTCGGTCACAACAACCTTTTTCTTCATCTTACAACTTGATCTGTCAAGACACAAAAAGATTACTGTGATAAGATCACCGGGAATAATAAATGCAATGAAAAAAACTTGGACGAAAAAATCTAAGCGAAGGTGAAAGCTTACAGAAGTGCTTTGAGGTGGGACATGTTGCAGTGTTTATATACAAATACTTCTACACTTTTTGTTCGCTCGGCAAGACGAATACCATCAATTATTGATGCATGGTTTAGTGTATCAGAAAATATGGCAATTTTTTCTTTTTCCAAAGGCTTTTCACCTCCACCCAGGAGAGAGGCAATGCTTCCAAGCGCTACCATCACAGCCATATTGGCTGCAAATCCTGTAGGACAAAGAAGACAATCCTAGAGCATAAATTGGGACACGAATGCATCAGTTTCCATATTACTGCTGTAACTCAGTCAAATAGTTACCAGCCAAATGAACATAATACAGTACAGAGACTTGCAACTCCTAAAACTCACATAGTTTCTATTCATAGATCTCAACAAAACAACTATTATTCTGCAATCCACTACATGGACAGTAAAAAGTTGCTTATATCATAAAATATACGGGTATTTTTCACAGCTAATCATAAGCTGAAATACAAGTAATGTCTGCTAAAAAATAAAAATACCATACCAAAGGAAAAACCTAATATTTAGTCAATTTCTTTAAAACCCTGCTTCATTACAATGTGTCATGTTCACCCTCTACATGTCATGTTATATTGCTCCAATGGAGCTGATTGTTAGCAAAAGAACTCTATTCTTAGTAAAAGAATGCACACCTCACGGAAAAAACTACTACAAAGATCTTAAGCCATAATAGTCAATGCAAAGATTTATACCTCCTTCTTCTTTAAATCTGCCAAGGATGACTCCAGCAACCTATGGTAATTGGTGTATCCACAGATTAAAGCAGAACCTCTAGGGCCCATTCCATGCTCTTGCGCTGCCTAATTTTAAGTATAGAACAAGCTATCAGTTATAAAAGCGGGCAAAAACTTATACTGAAGTACCATAAATCAAGAAGCAAACCTTTGCAGCAGCCTTCCCAATTGTGGGATGCGAACTCAAGCCCAAATAATCATTTCCAGAGAACAGAAGTAGCTTCTTGAACTTCCTAGAGCACATCTTGGCCGTATCATTAACTACTCCGTCTCTGCAAACAATCTCATCTCCTGGAAAACCCAAAAATGAATTTTTGGAATACAATTGATTCGTTTAGCCCACCAAGAAACAGAAAAAACGTAAAGCAGAATTGCATAGGATCAAATAATATGGTAAGTGTGTCTTCATTCATATTAGTAAAACACTCAAAAATATATAATAATAAAATAAAATAAAAATTTACTAATTTATAGCCATGTCCAAGTAAAGTTCAAGGACTACGCATAGCATTTGCAGGCACATGGTGGTACTCTATGGTAGCACTTTGAATCATTCACTAATCACCATAAAATCTTTACAATATTATCACAAAACAAACTATCTAAGAACCAAAAACAAGTGTGATGTAAAGGACGTTAACCAATAAAAAGAGAGAGAGAGGAGTACCAGAACTGGGAATGTCATGTAGCCATCTGTCAAACGTGGAGTCAGAGATTGAAACTTCGACGGAGGAACGATCCCAGTTCCGCATTTCGTCGAACACCTCATAATTTTCGCCACCTTCAAAGGGTTGTTCTGCTGGTTGGTGTTCATTCGAGAAGACGTAAATGGGTCTTAGAGAGCGAAGCACTTTCAAATTCTGAAGCTTCAAAAGCGCTTCTTCAACCCAGTCGTCCCACAAGCTCTTCTCCATCAGCATTAACGAAGGCAACAATGAGACGTCACGTAAGAAAGAGTGTTAGAGATAGAGCAGTTGGAGTTGGAGACTTCTACCTTGTGGTTAGAAAGCGACAACTGACGAGGCTTTTAGTGGGTAGTTGCCAGTTCGCTGAATACTATCAGAGGAACACGGGTCGGGTTCGGTTCAAGTTTCTAAAACTTTTGAATTTTTATATTTATTTCCTGTATATTTTGTATAAGGACTAGAGTATTTCAACTTAAATTTGCGACACCAATTTATAAATATTTATTCATTATTATCTACTGAATACTAAAAGAGGTAATTATATTTAGGATCTATTTAATTTGAGTTCCGGAATCGAAATTAGAATCGGAATCGAGTGAAATTAGAATCAAAATATCTATTTATTTCTCCTGTTTGGTTCCGTATGGAATTAGAATATGATTCATGTAGAAGTTGTTTAGATTATAAAAGTCCAGAATTAGAATTAATATCAAAATTTTAAATTACTCTGCTATAAAAGCATATAAAATAAATAATAATAATAATAAATATATATCATTGTTATCATAAAATATGAATTTTCATCTTTTTATACTTTATTTATTTTTTTACCTTTTATAAAAAATATTACAACCTTTTTTAAATTTATTAACTTTTTTTTAAATATTATAACATTTTATTAATTTTTTTACATATTATAATCTTTCAAATTTATTAACCTTTTTTAAAAATATTATAATTTTTCAGTTTATTTATATTTTAAAAATATTATTATATTTTTAATTAATTTACTTTTTTTTTAAATTATAACGTCCTTTTTATGTATAAAATAGTAAAAAAATATATTTTTATTTTGATTTTAATCAAGAATCAAAATTGATTGATGGAAGGTAGAGGAAAATGACTTATTCCCTTTCCTAGGGCAATAGGATTCTCATTCTCTAGTTTATTTTTTTCCTATTTTCATTCTCATTCCTAAATATATTTTTACTAAACCAAATAATCCCGTAATGTCAACTCATCCACTAAAATATACTAGATTGTAATAAATATTGGTGTAAAAATTTTAAGTATAAATATTCTAACTAGTATCAAAATGTAATGTAGAAAGCACTAATAATAAGAATAATATTATTAGATTAGTGTTATGGGTAGGTTGTGCTTTAATGAAAGGACAACAACTAAATGTTACCTTTTAATGTAGGTATGAGCTTCTCTTATACAAAATGTCTACCCTTATTAATGTTGAAATAAGTGTGGGGGAAGCTCAGGATTGCTCCATATGTCAATGAACACTTCCATCTCAGCCATGTGATGTTCAAATGTGGTATCGATTAAGGGCCAGTTTGGAACTACTCTTTGTCGTGGAAATAAGTAACTTCTACTTTGATGTTGAAATAAGTAATTTATTAAATAAATTACAAGGTATTTGGTAGACTAACTTTTTAAAACCTATTTTGTTTTTCAAAGGCAAGATAGAGGTGTTCGAGATTGCGGTTACTTTTGTTTTTGTTATATGTAGAAATAATCAAAATAAACATATGTATTATTTCTTTATAATCTTTAATTATTAATATATTATAATGAATTCTTTTCCTTTTCTTAAATTACTTCCAACAATTTCTATATAAATTACTTATAGTAATGTGTTGGTGCATTTTAATAATAATTCATTCATTGCATTATTTTTTAATAGGCTATTGGAAAGGTTTGAAGTTTTTGGAAGTTAATGTGTTGGTTCATTATTTCTATTATTTCATTCATTTATTAGGTCTTTAAAGAGAGTATGATTTTGTTATTTTCTTATTTATTTTGTAACACCATTTTATTTTATTGGATTTTCTCCAACATAATGTTTTATATAAATAATAATATTTTAAAAGCTTAATTAAAGTAAAAATATATGAACCATATAATTTAAGTCAAGGTTTGAATGATTCTTTATAATTTAATGTTAAAAACAAAACAATTTAAAATTACCATTATAAGTCCAAAATAGACATATTTATTTAAAAAAATATATTAAATGTATATAATAAATACATATAAAATAAATAAAATTTATAATTAGAATTTATATTTAAAAAAAATAAATATTAACAATTACTTAAAATATAACAAAATAATCTTTTTTTAATCAACCTGTTAATTGTATAAATAATGTTTATTATCACAAAACATTTAATCAACAAAAATATAATTATATAATTCTGTTTAATTTATAATTATAATATATATTTTTTCTAAGAGTAATTTTGATTTTTTAACTTTGAAAAGTAAAGTCATTTATTAAGTTTACTTATTTTTGCTGCAGCTTCAAAAACGATCCGAAATATTTTGGGTTGTTATCCAAAATATAGATATAATAGTTTGCAAACAATTATTATTATTTCCAAATTTTAAAAAATATAAAAAAATTCCAAAAATTTTCCAAAAGATTTTTCAAAGAGAATGCATATATGAACTTAACATCCTCTTAATTCTACGACATTATAATTCGGTAAATGCCTTTGTTTTTGTCTCCATTTCTCAAGAAATCAAAGTGAAGTTAGATGCTTAATTAGTTTATACAATTGTGCTTTGGGAGTCAGAAATCAAATTCATTTCAAACCAAAATCAGTCTTTCATTAAACATCTTGCAATGGGAAGAAGAATTAAAAAAAGTTTAAAAAAACTATAAAAATTTGACAAAACAAAAACGCAAGATAAAAAAAAAAAATCTTAACACAAAGGTTTAAGAAATGATGAATCCACGATAAAAGAACTCCTAGAGAGGAAACTTTTCAAATATTTTTAATAATTCATATAAAATAACCGAGGATACCAAACCTTTTTATACTAAGAAATCATATTTCTTATAAAACAAGTTAACTAAATAAAATCAAATCAAATTTTAGATTTCTTAAAATACTAAAAATCCTAATTATAAATAAATAATATTTGGGTTTTCTAAAATAATAAAAATTCTAATTAAAACAAGACTTTGAATCAAATTGTGTTACATGAAAATTAGCCCGGAAAGAAAAATCTAAATGAAGATTTCTTAAAATAACAAAAACAAGAATTCACAGACCTAAACAATGAGAATTTTCCCAAGTGTTATCTGCATTGCAATATATGTACACACTCGTTGGAGGGCTTTTAGATTAAAGTCTTTCGTGTCATTATAATGAAATCAGTTCATAACATGAAGCTACATATCCAACATCTATGCCAGTGTCTATCAATATATGGATACACATCAAGTGGATTAAAAATGAGCTATAAAGTATGCTGGATGATTAAGATTGAATTAATCCTTCGTTCGTCTGCAAGCTTTTTCCTTCAAAGACTTTGAAACTTTCCAAGCCTTATTATCTTAATTCTTAGTCATAGCTAACTGCTTCTCTGGTGCTTTAGATTACTCTGGCTCATCGTCGTTCAGCAAACTTTGGAATTGCATTGTTTTCACTCGTTTAAATAGGATTGTGCACTAATATGCATAAGTTTGTGTACCAGGGCCTAGATGGCAACCACAAACACACACACAAACTTATGAATGGTACAAAATTTTTGCTTCTATTGCTTACTTTATAATGGGTTGCTCGTTGAAACTCTGAAGCACGCTTGCCTTGAAGATGCAGTATTAGAGTGTGACCTGAATTATAACTTTAAGAAATCAAGTCAGAAATCCGCGGCTCTAGCTTGTTTTCTTTTTAGGATTAGATTTTATGATTTATGTTAGGAAAAAACAAGAAGAATAATAGAGAAATAAAGAAGAAACATAACACAAGAATTTACGTGGAAAACTCCAAAA
>JANLJB010028726.1:0-11844 GCA_026212285.1 Bursera cuneata | reverse complement strand
GCTTTACCTAAACAAAGAAGAAAAATTGTGGACTCTCATCATTAATTAGGCAGCTTGTGAGGTTAGTAAATTTTTTTTTTTTTTTTTAATTTATTAGAAAAGGTTGACAAACAGAAAGAGAGTCTTCTTCTATGTACACTTGAAAAGACAATCTATTCTATCTCAACGCGTGGAATGAATTCCATGAATAGAATGTCAAATCTAAGCTTTGTGGTCATCGTGCAACACAACTCAAGAGATGACCACATGGGTCAATTTAATTAACCTCCCAAGGTAAGCAATTTATTAAATTTATGATACTTTTCCCACTTCAGTAAGTTCAGTATCTAGGCATTGATTTCCCTATATTAAAATCTAGGATAAAAATAAAATAAAATAAAAAGATCTACTAAATGGGTATTATGTAATAACTTTGAATTTTTAATTGATTTTAGTGGATTGATATTTGAATTTAAACAAAATCATTAAAATTTAAATTATTATTATAGATTAATTAAGTTTATCACTTTTATAAAAATTTGAATATCATTTACCTCAATGGATCTTATAAAAATATTAATAATTTTTTAATATTAAACAGTTGAATTACGAAAACTCTAATATCGTATTAAATTTATTATTATTTTAAAAATTTAAATTTATAAATATAGATTTAACTTCAATATTTAAATCACAATATATTCATATAAATAAATAAATAATATTATATTATTCAATATAATATATATTAAAATAAAGTTCTTTTAACTAGAAATTATATTTAAAATTTACAATTTTTTTTTTGTTATTCCAATTTAAAAAAGTAGAGACAATGAGAAATAGTAGAAAAATTCCTCAATTTAGTGGACTAGAAAAAAAGAAAAAAGAAAAAAGAAAAAAGAAAAAGATAAGATAAAGCATCTTATTCATCACAATAAAAAAGTACTAGTGGTAGTTTGGAGTGCTGATGATATTTTGTCAGTTGAGACTGGCAGAGCCAGGTTCTGGTTGATGCAAAACTGAGGATTTGATGTCTTCATCTGCTGAAACTCAGTGGTTATGCTGACTTGGGTTTTCATTTTCATCAGCAAACTCTTGATATTTAAGCTCAAAATCAAGGTATTCATACTCTTGTTTTGTTTTTGGTTTGATATAAGTTCAACACTTGATTGATGATGCTTTGTCTGGACAATCAGTTCTTTATCTACTGAAATGGGTAAAAATTAGTTCTTGAATTTGAAGTGAAGAGGAAGAGAGAGTTGCTAGCTTTGTCTTGTTCTGATGATGGAGAAATTTAAATGACTTTTGGGATTTGATACCTTTGAATCAGAATCTAATTATGAGAAAGTAATGTTCTTGAGATTTATGTTACTGAGTGAAGTTTTGTGAATGATCATGAGGAAAAAAGTAATGATTTTTAGGTTGTAAAATCCAAGAACTGAGATTCCTCCTCTGAGTTGAGAATCAGGATTTTAGGAATAAGTGTCTTGGATCATATAGTAGAGTATTGAGCATAGTTTTGTGTATGATCATGGATAGACAAAGCAGTTTCAAGGCACCAAAGATGGAAAAACAGAAAAGTTTTCATGGTATAACTTTTGAAAAGCAGCGCAGTTTCAAGGCACCGAAGATGGAAAAACAGAAAAGTTTTCAGGGTATAACCGTTGAAAAGCCGCCGGGTACTGCTAAGGCAATGGAAAAGCAACAGAGCTTTCGTAGTGTGACCTTCGAAAAACAGCCGAATACTCGTGGGCCAATGGAAAAACAACATAGTTTTTGCGATTTAACTGCTGAGAAGCAGCCGGGTAGTCATGGGGTGATGGAGAAACAGAAGAGGGGATTCATGGAAAAGCAGAGGAGTTTCCGGGTAGTGATGGAGAGACAGTTAAGCTTCATTGGTGGTGGTGAGAGGAAGAAGAGCAAAGACTCACCTGGAAAAAGAGGTGACTTGCAGCTGCATTTGGCTGCTCGAGCAGGGAATTTAAGTAGAGTTAAGGAAATTCTGCAGAACTGTGAGGGAAGTGATCCTAAGGATTTGTTGTCAAAAAAAAATCAAGAAGGGGAAACTCCCCTTTATGTGGCTGCAGAGAATGGGCATGCTTTGGTTGTTGGAGAGATGTTGAAACATATGGACCTTGAAATTGCGTCTATAGCGGCCAGGAATGGGTATGATCCATTTCATGTGGCAGCAAAGCAGGGTCATCTTGGTAAGCATTCAATCTGCTTTTGCATTGCTTTTTGGAAAATCCATGTTAATGCTATTTTTAAAGCTAGAGAATCTAAGAAATTTGAATTAATGGATAATGACTTGGTTTTTATGGAATACTAATTTTTGGATTAAACCAGGAATGGTGGTAACCTTTTCACCTCACATTGTTGAAATTTTTTAGGATTGTTTAGCTTCAACGAAACTATAGCTCTTAATGTTAAAATATCAGTAGTTTGTAACTTTATTCAACAGCATGATCTCCTTTTGTGGTGCTTTATCCATAAAAAATTGATACAATATGTCCACTTCCTTCTTCGTTATCCTGTTTTTTCTTTTTGCTTTCTTGAGAGGTGTTTGGAAGTGAATTCTTTCTTTTAAATGTTTCATAGCTTTTAGAGACTCATTGCAGATGCTCTGAACAAAAAGAAGGGCTACTTCAATGAGCCAGCATGCAGTCATGTCTGTCCATTTGTTTGATTTACTTCAATCTAACCATGAAGGGTTCTCTTTCATGATTCTGCTACGAATCTACTTGTGTAGGATAGATGAAACTCTTTGCCCCATTGATTAATTCGTGCTCTCAATTAAAACTTGGAATCTGTTTAGTTTGCTTTTTGCTTTTAATTAATCAATTTTGTTGGTGAATGATACAGTTGCTCCATTTTGCATATCATATGGTTGTTGAAGTTTGTAACTAAATGACATTGTTATAATCACCAAGCACTTCTAGAGAATCCTAGAGAATATTTATTGTTTGTCCTCTTGTTTTAAATTCTCATTCAATGTGCTGACCAGAGGCAAAAAACTTGCAGATGTTTTGAAGGAACTTTACAGTGTATTCCCCAACTTGGTTATGACCACAGACTTATCTTGTACAACTGCCTTGCACACAGCTGCTGCTCAAGGGCACATTGATATAGTCAATTTCCTTCTAGAAGCTGACTCAAACCTTGCTAAGATAGCCAGGAACAATGGTAAGAGTGCACTCCATTCTGCAGCAAGGATGGGTCACTTGGAGGTGGTGAAATCCCTGCTAAGCAAGGATCCAAGCACTGGTTTTAGGACTGACAAAAAGGGCCAAGCTGCATTGCACATGGCCGTAAAAGGGCAAAATGAGGATATTGTGCTGGAATTAATTAAACCTGATCCTTCAGTTTTGTGCTTGGAAGATAACAAGGGAAATAGAGCATTGCATATTGCCACAATGAAGGGCCGCAGTCAGGTACTTGTTTCTTTTTCTGTTGTGAATATTCATTCTATAACAATATAGATGCTATAAAGTAATTAGTGCACAATATATGTTTTGTGGTCCCTGTTCATATTTGAACATTATGTAAAGCATTGATACGGTGTATTTTTTTGTTTTTTTTTACACATGATGAGGACGTATGGTGATTGTCAGACAATTTTTCACTAGTACTTAAAAACGGGAGGTGATTAGCTGATTACAATCTTACTACTTGAGAATTGAAGATTTGTATTTTTTAAGTTACGGCAAAATGTTCTCTGGATATGGTTATCCAAGAAAATTTCTTGTTTTTTTGCACAACATCTGTATGGAGATCTTTCAATCCAAAAATTTTCAGATTTTGAAGCAACCATGCCCATTTTCTAATTCTGGGAAGGTGTGTTGATTACCGGAAGTAGAAAATCTCAAAGCCCATTTTGGTGACAATAGTATGAATGAAGCAATAGATATCTGTAGACTTGGGATGTAGGGCACAATAGGATGTTCTAGAGATTTTTTGGGATTTAATTCTATTTTTATTGATTTCATTAGAATTTATTGTTTATGCTTGAGTTTTATTGGGTTTTAGATTTTACTTCCTACTTTTAAGTCTATTTCCTATTCTAAGTAAGACTTCGGTCTCTATATATATACACCTTAGTTATGTTGTTTGGCTTGTTTATTATTATGGAATAAAGTGATTTTCCCTTATTTCTTTATGACTTCCTCTCCTTTCATCTTCAATTATTTATCCTCTTTCTCTGATTTTTTCTCGGATTTTGACTAAAGCAAACAACCATAAGAAAATTTCAATTAGATCAAATTCAAATATTCTAGAATCTAATTTACTTCAGGATTACATAACTAAGATTTGACGTCTTTTGTTGCAGATTGTACGTTGTTTACTATCAGTTGAGGGAATAGATGTCAATGTATTAAACAAGAATGGAGAGAGCCCACTTGACATTGCTGAGAAACTTGGAAATCAAGAACTTGTTTCTGTATTGAAGGAAGTAGGGGCCACACATTCTAAAGACCATGGAAAGCCCCCAAATGCAGCAAAGCAACTTAAGCAGACTGTTAGTGACATAAAACATGATGTTCAGTCTCAGCTCCAACAGACCCGTCAAACTGGTTTCAAGGTCAAGAAAATTGCGAAGAATCTGAAGAAGCTCCACATCAGTGGACTCAATAATGCAATAAACTCTGCAACCATCGTTGCTGTTCTCATTGCTACCGTTGCTTTTGCTGCCATCTTCACTGTTCCTGGGCAGTATGTCGATGAAAAAGAGGAGGCGGATTCCACTGGGCATTCGCTTGGGCAAGCTCGCACAGCAAATAATGCAGCTTTCATCATTTTCTTTTTGTTCGACAGTCTAGCATTATTCATCTCCCTGGCTGTTGTTGTAGTCCAGACATCTGTGGTTGTTATTGAAGAGAAAGCAAAGAGGCAGCTTGTGTTTGTAATTAACAAGCTCATGTGGCTGGCTTGCCTTTTCATATCAGTTGCTTTTATTTCCCTCACATATGTGGTAGTGGGCAAGCATTCCAGGTGGCTTGCTATATCTGCAACGGTGATTGGTGGTTCAATAATGCTCACAACAATTGGCTCCATGTGCTATTGTGTCATTATGCATAGGATGGAGGAGAAAAGGTTGAGAGATGTAAGGAGAGAAAAGAGCCGGTCACGTTCTTTCTCTATGTCTATGGCTTCTGACCCGGAGATTTTGAACAGTGAATACAAGAGGATGTATGCACTTTAAGACATTATCATTGTGAGAAAAACAAGGAGGGGTGGGCATGATATTCGTAAATTTGATCATGAAATAGCTATTTGCTGCTACCATTCTGGTAACTATTCTATCATTCTAATTACCTGAGCCGATTTCATATCGTTGAGGCGTATGATCTGATTTAACTAGTATTTAGCTTCAGGCCTCTGGCAAGTGAAAGGATAACTTATTGAGTGGTTCATGTTGTCATTGATGTTTCCATGAAAGGGGTAACTTGGTTTCCTTCTCCTTTTGTCTTATGATTAGCATTGCAAGGCATCAGGATTCAATTATGAATCCTAAATGTAGTGAAAGATGTGGTCTAAGCTCAAGAGCTGGCAAGATGTGCTAATTACTCTCTATTCAAGGCAATTGTCTGCCTTTGAGTTCTTACATAATCCACTCTATGTTGAGATGTTGTAATGATATATGCTGTTTATAATCAATTAAGAAAAGCTTTCCCATGTGGGAATGTTCTCTTCCTTGGTCTTGCTAGATCAATGTCATTGTAATACTTCAACTTGCCCAGTCTAATTTGCATGTGACCATTGATGAAAAGAATAGCGTAGTATGTAGTACATAACAACTTTTAACAGGAATGAGTTCTAAATATTTGAGGGTCACAATGCTCCAAATAAACTCTCAATTTTTTGTTAAGATCTTAATTGTGTAGATATATCCCCAAGTCCCCATTCATGGTCTGAAATCTCACTTTAGGCTTTTGGTTCTTTTTAATATCGTGAGACAGGAAAATTCATTACGCCCATAGCTCCAAGTTCTTTGCTCTCTTTGCTAACAAAGTAGTATTTGACGCTTTGGATGGCTTGAAACATATATATTACTCCATTAAAGAACAAAACCAGCTTCTTTCAGCTTGCTACCTTCTCTTACTCCGAAACATTTCAATCTACGTAGTTGACTAGAGAATTTCTATTTATACCTGTACGAGAATAAGTAATTATATACACAAGGAAACTAGCTATTATAAACTAAGGGTTATCTTAACAAACATTCTTACTTTTTTAATAATTAAAATATAGTACAAATTATCATTTAAAGGAGTCAATATCATTTACTAATAATAAAAATATTGTTTCAAAAAAAATTATATTTTCCTTCTTATTATTTGCCCTCACTTTACATGTTAAGAAGGTACATAGAGTAACCCGTCTCTAAAACTTTTGAACTTCTTTACTTTTGAAAAATTTTGGACGTTGACTAGTTGACCAAAACTTGTAGGAGCCACATGTGAGTAAAACTTATTAAACAACTTTACAGTGGTTTACAAATGAATTATTAAATGGAATAAAAGAAGAGCTAACTTTTGGGTAGTGATGGAGAGGCAGCTAAGTGTTATTGGCGGTGGTGAGCATGGAGAAAGAGGTGAAGACTTGTAGCTGCATTTGGCTTCTGTAGTAGGGTAAAGTAGATTCTGCAGAACTGTGAATGTGAGGGAAGTGATCCTAAGGAGTTGCTGTCTAAGAGAAATCAGGAAGGGGAGACTTCCCTTTATGTGGCTTCAGAGAATGGGCATGCTTTGATTGTTGCAGAGATGTTGAAACATATAGTTGCCAGAAATGGCTCTAATCCATTTTATGTGGCAGCAAAGTAGGCTCATCTTGGTAAGCTCTTTCAGTTTAACTTTGGTTAAAGACCAAGCTCTGTCTTCTCATTTTTGAAGCTGATCTCCAAAACAAGCAAAAACATGTTGCAGATGTTTTGGAGGTTCTTTTGGTTGCATGCCCCAACTTGGTTATGGCCTCAGACTTATCCAGTACCGCTGCCCTACACACAGCAGCTGCTCAAGGGCACATTGACATAGTCAATTTCTTTATAGAAACTGTGGTAACCTGGAAGTCCAGAATAGTGGAAAACTACTAAGTGGCACCCAGAAATTTTTTTTTTTTTTTTTTTCTTTGTATGTATGGTTATGTGGCCATGTGGATAATGTTGTGTTGTTGTAAATAAGTGGTTTTTGGATTAATGTTTGTGTATGAATTTATAAGGGAATATATGTGTGATGAGTTGGATGGATACGGGATGAAATTGGGAGCTGTTATTCGCCAAACAGAGAGTTGGCACCGCGGCATGAAATGCATTCTACGCCGGGGCGCAGTTTCACACCGAGATGTGAAACCAATTCCACGCCGAGGCGCAGACTCTCTGAAACTCGATAACACGAAGTCAGAGAGTTGGTGTCAAGGTATGAAACTCATTCTACGCCAGGGTGTGAAACCAATTCCATGCTTAGGCGCGGTTTCGCACAGCGGCACAAAACGTTCTGCGCTGCGGCGCCGAGGCAAATTTTTACGGAATTAAAGATTTAATAATACCGAGTGTGTCCCAATTTACGTTTTAAAACGTAACCCTAGCCTCTTCTCTTTCTCATTCGCACGACCGAGCCGCAAGGGAGAAAAGAGAGAAGAAGAGAAGAGAAAGAAAAGAAGAGAGAAAGAAGAGAAGGAAGGCTTCAATCTTCCGCATATCATCAATCTAAGATAGGGAAATCATTTCTATCCATTTTCATTTCGTTTTAATCGGTTTGTTTTTGTGGAAGCGATTTAGGGTTTGATTGATTTAATGGATTTTTCATTGGAAATGTTGGATTGAGATTCGTGTGTGGATTTAGGGTTAATTTCGTAGAGATTTATCTTATATTGGCTATAGGAAATAGAGATGTGAAATGTTTGCGCGTAACCCTCGTTTGAACCCTTGCTTTCCGTAGACATTAATGGAGATTTGAGTGTGAGTGTTGGATATTAAGTATACATGAAGATTTAAGAATGTTAATTACACCCGTATGAAAGTCGCGGAGTAGAAATTAGTGAGGAGGTTGATCACACGCATTTTACAGATTCTTAGAATAAGATGAGTGTTATGAGAGGATGTGTGGTTGATTTCAATAAGTGTTATGATTGGACGAAGAATGAGAAATTAATGTGAATTTGCTTGGTATTCTCTGTGTGAATACGGAGAGTAGATTATCTGATTCACAAGTGTTAGGCCTTATTTCGTCTTGTCCGATGCAAGATTTAAGGAAAACACTTTTTGTGTTAGGCCTTATTTCGCACTGCCTGATACAGGATTTAAGGAAAACACTTATAGTGTTAGGCCTTATTTCGCCATGTCTGATACAAGATAGTAGTAGTGTTAGACTTTATTTCGCCCTTTCCGATGCAGGATTTAAGGAAAACACTTATTGTGCTAGGCCTTATTTCGCCCTGCCAGATACAAGATTTAAGGGAAACACTCATGATGATAAACTAATGTTATGCCTTATTTCGCCCTGTCCGATACAGGATTTAAGGAAATCACTTATAGTGTTAGGACTTATTTCGTCCTATCTGATACAGGATTTAAAGAAAACACTAGTAATGATAAATTGGTGTTAGGCCTTATTTCGCCCTATTTGATATAGGATTTAAGGAAAACGCCCAGATAGTATTGTGTATGATTGAGATTCGTATTTGAGAGCTTGTGTGTCTTGTTGATTAGAATGTTATGGATTTGTGTATATTGTGAGATTACCTACTGGGCTGTATTTGCTCACCCCTTCTCCTTCCACAAGTACTAGAGGTCGGAGTCAAACTTCGGTCGGGAATGTTCTGGAGCTCACTTAGAGACTCTCGGGAAGTTAGAAATATACCCATGACATGCATTTATGTATTTCGAACTAATCTGTAAAAGAAGATTTAATGTTATGTAAACTTACACTATTTTACAATTTATGGATTATAAACTCTTGCATGATTTATATTTTATTTCATTCATTTGCATGGATGACCCTCGGGGTTCTTGAAGAAGGGGTTCTGGGGCGTCACAGAAACTGACTCCAACCTTACTAATGTAGCCGGAAACAATGGTGAGATTGTACTCCATTCGGCAGTCAGGATGGGTCAATTGGGTGGTGAAGTTCCTGCTAAGCAGGGATCCAAGCATTGGTTTCAGGACCGAAAACAAAGGCCAGCTGCACTGCACATAGCTGTAGAAGGACACAGTGGGGAGATTGTGATGATTTGATTAAAGCTTACCCTACAGTTCTGAGCTTGGTAGACAACAAGGGAAATACAGCATTGCATATTGCCACAAAGAAGGGTCATAATCAGGTGACAGTAAATTTCAAAACATAATGAAATTTACCTCAATTATCGTTTCATAACAAGATTTGACTTGTTTTGGTTTTGATTGCAGAATTTGCATTGTTTACCATCAATTAAGGGAATAGATGTCAACGCATTGAATAATTCCGGAGAAAGCCCGCTTGACATTGCTGAGAAACTTGGAAATTAGAAACTTGTTTCTGCATTGAAGGGAGCAGAAGCCACGCATTCTAAATACCATGGAAAGCCCCAAAGTTCAGCAAAGCAACTTTAGCAGACTGTTAGTAACATAAAACGTGAGGTTCAGTCCCAGCTCGAACTGACCCTCCAAACTCGTGCCAAGGTCAAGAGAATCACAAAGAAACTAACACGACTCAAACATTTCTCAGCTCAGTGATGCAACAAGCTCTGCAACTTTTTGCGGTTGCTGTTTTCATTGCAACCGTTGCTTTTGCTGCCATCTTCACCGTGCCTGGACAGTACGTCGGCCAGAAAGAAAAGGCGCTTACCCTTGGACTTTCACTTGAACAAGCTCGCATTGCAAAAGATGAAGCTTTCATCATTTTCGTTGTGCTTGACAGTCTAGCATTATTCATCTCCCTGGCCGTTGTTGTAGCACAGACATCTGGGACTGTTTTCGCAAAATGTACAGAGGCAGCTTGTGTTTGTGATTAACAAGCTCATGTGGCTGGCTTGCATCTATATTTCAGTTGCTTTCATTTCTGTCACATATGTGGTAGTGGGCAAGAATTTCCAGTTGCTTGCTGTGTATGTGACAGTGATCGGTGGTTCGATAATACTCACCACAATCGGCTCTATGTGCTATCGCATGATCCAATCTTGGAGGAGAATACTACATCAGGAGACAAGCCAGATAGTTCGGACTCCAGATTTTCAACAGTGAATAACACAAGGGAATGTAGTGTGTGCACGTTAAGACAGAAGGATTGATGTCGTATTATTTCTATATTACATTGTGAAATAACTATTTAATCCTTCTGAAAAGCATCAACTTGAATGCTTTGGTCAATCAATATCTACAAAGTCCCATTCATGGTCTGGAATCTCAACTTCATTCTTAAGAGATATCACAATTAAGAAGAATACTTCTAGTATCCCAATAAAACAATTTATAACAATCAAGAAGAAGACCTCCAGTCCCTCAAAGTTTCTGTATGTAACTACCCTCTATCATGATGAAACTTTTTATTACAGCTCAAAAAGAATAATAGCAATGTCCAGTCCCATGATGATTATCAAAGCAAGGATTGTCTTCTAGACCTCTTCCACCTTCCAATCTTCTCTCTTCCCTGTAAGAGTTTAAAGTCCTTTTTTAAGAGCACTTCAAGAGATATGATTCATATGAATTGGAGAAAGTTTTAGGCATGACGGATGCCTAATGTCATCCATACTTATGTACAATATAATCATTTTTTTTGGATATTATTACAGATTTTATTGGACAGATGCATACGGTACAGATGATGTGATATGCCCTCACACAAGACTTTTTCTACTGATCAAACCCACTAAATAGTCATTTTTGTAAACTTAAGCTCGAAGATTTAAGATAACCAGTACAACATTCTGACATACCCTCCGAGGTCCAACGGCAAGTTTATTGTCCTCTATGGATGTTGCCCGAAAGCCTAATGGATGTAGCACCTCCTCATAACTGCAAGAAACAAAATTACTAAAGATAAAACCATGTTGATGAGGACAGATATATATATATATATATATATATATATATATATATCTTTGTAGATCAATAGAATTTCAATATAAACAAAAAATACAATTTAAACTTGACAAGATATAACCAAAACAAAATCAAGATAGGGAATTACTCAGACACTGATACTTTATATGGGGGTCCACCAACATGATCGCTGATCTGTCACCAATTAAACTTTTAGTTTCCGCACAAGGAAGTGTTTAGAAAAATATCTTCTAGACACTAAAACGTCTCATTTTAATTTAAATTGGAACTTCGTTAGAACAGAAGAAAAACTGCTAAATAAAGAAGAAAAGACTTTACAATTTTGGAGAATCTAGTTATTCATGTTTGTGGGGAATAATTTGGATATTTACATCAAGGAGCTGCAGGAATATCATTGAGGGTTTATTATCACTTGCAAGGTTATCATTCCAAAGATAAAAGAGACGGCAAAAAAGATGAAGATACAAAGATCTTACTGGAAATATCAGTGTTATAAGCTCTCCATCTGGTTTTAAGAACTCCCGAATCTTCTCTGCCCATGCTGGTCTCAAGTCTGGTTCAATGGCACAAAAGAATCTGCAATATGAATAAGAATGCAATCATCAAGAAATCCTTCTGATGAGACAAACAAAACTATTCTCATGCCCACTTACGTATAATCAAAAATGAGATCAAACAAAGCAGATGGGCGCCACGTGAAGAAGTCTGCCTTTAAGAAGGCAAAATGATTTGCATTTGGTAATGAGGATGACAACTGCCTTAACATTTAGACAGAAAATTAGATTTAGAATTTTCCAAGAACAAACAAGAATGATCAAAATGAGAGGTTCAAG
>JANLJB010028725.1:0-11842 GCA_026212285.1 Bursera cuneata | reverse complement strand
GAACTCTTTCTGATAATCACGAAGGGACCCGATCTGTTGCACCTTAGATAGAGCCTCATCGAAATCTGCACACTCTATAGGTCAAAAACTAGCCAATAGTTCCTCTTCAAATAATTCCCAAGTGCACACACAACCTTCTTCTTTGTAAGATCTACGTAACCATTGCCACCATTGGTTAACTTCCCCTCCAAGATGAAAGACGGCAAGAGAGACCTTTTGGTTATCTATCATTCCTTGAAATTCGAAGAATTGAGCTACTCGGTTAAACCATTTAGTCGGATCACCTCCAAAGTATTTTGAATATTCTAACTTTGTTATCTGGGAAGAAAAGTTTTGTCTGCCCCTTTCATTCTCCTCTCGATTTCGCCTAGATGTTCCTTCACGTCCATCGTTGTTGATACTAGAGTCTTCCTTAGTTGACAGCAAAGCTTCAAATAGCTTAATGATGGTTTCCTCAAGCCTTTTCATCCCATTTTGGACTCCACTAAGTCCTGCTTCTAGTTGTTCAATCCTCTCCTTGTTAGTTACCATTGCAATGTAGCTCTGATACTAATGATAGGACCCAGTCAAAGCTTTACGAAATGATTAAAAAAAATGCTCTCTTCGGGTGAGAACAACCACAATAATTTGGAGTAATTTTCTACCTTCTTTGTTTCTCAAGCTCCTCTTTTATAACAGAGGAAATAACAGCCACCCTAATAACTAGGAAACAAATCAGCAACCTCCTAACAATATAACTACTATTACGTAAAAATCTGGTTTGTGGTTATCTTGATGAGGCTTATTCAAATATTGGAAATAGCTTAGTCACGTGCATGACTTGAAGCTATATGCATGACTTTGCATGCGTGAACAGTAAAAAATGAAAACTCCAATTTTTATAGAAGGCTTGGACTCCATCACTCCACTTAGTTCATGTACTTCGGGTTCGGTCGAGGAACACATTGAGATGATCTTCGTGGCTTATCATAAAGCAAGAAAGTTTGAAAAGTAGTTGATAAGACAATGTTTTACACCTAAAATACATGAAGTTAACACGAAACTTTACTTATTCATACATTCAGCCTTTTCAAATTAAGCAGTTAGAGCCGCGAGAACAAACATAGGTTGTAGGAAATTATTAGAGGCAACCACAACAACAATACAAACAAATAATCCATATGCAAGACCTATGTTAGACAAGTGTCTCAAGTTAGGCGAAGCTGGTTAATTTTCTAGTGACTATAGAGGAAAGAGTGGAATGACTAATTTTGTGCAAGTCGAAGGGAAGGACCAAGTAATTAGTTGTTTTGAAGGAGAGGTTGTATAAATAGAGGTCATTAACAGAGATTATGGAGACCATGTCTCATGTTCAATCATAAAATTTTAATCACACGAAGGGCAGAGGATGAGACACAATGCCATAATATTTTTAAGAAATATACAACCATTAACAACAAGGTGTGGAACGTGGTTATAGATAGTGGTAGTACAAAAACATTATGTCCATCATTGAAGCTTAAAATAGAGCGTCACCTAACATCTTACAAGCTTGAGTGACTTAAGTCGAAAACAATAGAACATGACAAACTTATTATCATGTACCTATTTCTATTGGAAAAACTTATAAAGAAATTGTTCTTTGTGATGTTGTAGAGACAGACATTAGTCATGTGTTACGGGGAAGGCCATGACAGTTTCACTGCATTATTAGGTTTAAAGGAAGAGCCGTTATTTATTCATTTTCGTGGGACAAAAAAAAAGTGATTTTGATTTCATTCAGTGATAAAAATGAGAAAAAGAATTCTTCAAAAGTGCATGGACAGAGTCTAGTGGTAGAATTAACAAGTTAGATAGAAGCTAAATATGAAGGATATAGTCGAAAGAATTAGCAAAGGAGGTGCAACCAATTTTAGCTAAATTCAAGAATACTACTTTTCCCAAAATTCCTGCAGGATTGCCACCTATTCAAGATATGTTAGAGATATGTCCTTAGAGTAAGATATATTTTTGTAAATATAAACAAAATGTAAAATAAATAAAAGTTATTTTTTGTTTATCAATCATTGTGTCTCTTTTATCTTTAATATAACATCAATGATCAAAGTTCCTAAGCTAGAACAATAATGAAGTTTCTAGTTATATGAGATGGTCATATATGGGAGATCTAAAACTTTATCGTAACTCAAATTAAGTTCACAACTATAAGCAAAGTTGAGCTCTTTGTTAAAAGAAGATTGTTGTGTTGTTTGCCTCTGTAGGGATGATAAGTCTCAAATCATTAAAGTGAAAACTTTATAACAAAGAAATTTGTTTGCAATGAATACATTGTGAACAAGGGTCATGTGAAGTTTATGGTTCAGTGTAATTACCATTACTGTAAATATAAACTTTACACCATAACAACTTGGGATATCTACCTTAATCCTAAGTGGGCAGTGTACCTTTGGTTTTTAGGCTGCAGTCTTTTATTAGAATAGAAACTATGACTTTTATATAAAGGTTAATATTTTAGCTAGTTGGAATTGTAAGATCTGTACGACAAAAAACACTATTATGTAGATATGAAATTCAAAACTTTGTAAGGTTTAAAAGACACTACCTTGAGGGTTTTACAAGATCTTGAACGAAGAATCTTGGCCGAGCGTTTAATGAAGAAAGTTTATTAAACTAATTCATTCATAAGATGTAAAACTAGTCTCAAGGATGAAGTTATAATTGGGGGGTAACACTATAATTTATCCCAATTTCAATTATTGGTGTCTTTATGAGGGTATCTATGTGATTATATTGCTCTAGAGATAAAACTTAAAGAAATAATTTAATCATATTAAATTATTAAGTTATTTTCTAATAAGAGTATTTAATTCAAAAGTAAAACTTTGGGCCTATAGTGAAATGAGTTAGAGTTAATAAACAAAATCTACTAGATTTATGAGATAAAAGGGTACTAGGTCGTATCCATTGGAGCTTGTAATTGAATACGTCCATCAAGTCCCTTAGGTAGCTATCTAATTCATTTGGCCAACAATGTGGATAGAGAGGGAAGGATATAATTTAATAATATGGGCTTAATGATGGATTAGGTTTTGGTTGTGAGTTGGACTCGTATAACAGTATGGATTGTGTGGTAACCCAGATTTTTAGAAACAATAAGTTAGGGGTGTAAGTGAAAGATTTCAAAATTTAAAATCATAAAATTATGTATTTTTTACGTATATGGGATGACACGGACGTGATGATGTTGTGCATATATGTATTTGGAGGTCTTCGAGAGTTTTCGAGATTTTAGACTAAAACGAAATTTTACACAAGTATAGTGATTCTATCATCTTTAGTGTCCGATGTTCGTATTTTGAGAGTCATGTGAGTGAGGATTAGATAAGGATGGGTTGGCATTGAGATGCTGAGACTTCAAATTAGAATTCATGAACGTCGAAGGTTTAAGAAATTATAGAAAGATCCCCAAAGTCCCAAGTCTATATAAACAGCATAATGGCTCAGAATATTCAGAAACCTTTACAGACACCCCTGTTCACCAAAAAAATCATAACCACTGTAGTTGTCGGTGATCGTTCGTATTCCCGAAGAGTTAGGCGTGTTGGACTATTTATGCCTTAGAGCATCACACAATAAATATACTTGGTATATTGTACACAAGTGATTAATATAATAAAGGAAATTGCCTCTTTTATCATTATATGTGATTGGATTACATGATTCTTGAATATGATAAAAGTCCTTCTGATGTGAATATGAATGATTTAAAATCTTAATTAATTAATTAATAAAAGGATTATTTGGGTGTAATACATATGGACCAAAGTAGGATGTTTATGTTATTAGATAACATGAACAACATTCTCTCTCCTATTAGCACATGGCTTGGCTGAATCTTGCTCTCCTTCTCCCTTGGTGATTTTGCTTCAATTGTCACCATTTCTCTAGCAAAGAAACAATCATTCCTAAGTAGCTAGGGTACTTAGCCATTAGAAGATTCGATCAACAAAGGGAGATTGGCCAAAAGCTTGGATATTGGTGGAACAAAAGCTAGGCTTTTGTGGTGGAAAATTCGGATCTTATAAGCTTGGAATATTATGAGATTTTCTACCGATTATTTTGTTTAAGTAAGCACTAATTGCATGAATCTTGGGTAGGAATCCAACAAGGAGACGAGAAGGATGGCAATGGAACCCCCTCGGCACGCTAGTCATGGCGGTGGCCACCATTTCTCTGTCTGATGCCGGCAATGCCATAGATCGAGCTGGGAATGTTCGCCTGTGTCGACTTTCTGCTAATTGATTCTGACATTGCCAGCCTTCGACACCGGTGGCGATCGACTCCCCTAGGTGAGACGATTCCAACGGTGATCTCCAATCAACCATCCGATGTGTGGATCACTAACATAGACCCTGACAGCTTCGTCAATGCTATTTGTCGATCTGCCTCCTGTCGTTACCGTTGGTCCAGATGAGTTTTCCTCGACGAGACAAATCTAGTGGTACCTTCCATTTTTGGTTTCCTGTTTCCGGTCGTCGATCAGTTTTCTAGTGAGTGAACGTGATTCATGGCAGCCATGGATAATTCAGTTGGTCCCTTCAGCTTGGAAGCTTGGCACTTGCACCCCTCTCAGCTGCACCCCTCTCAGCTACACCCCAACAACTTTGGATCTTTGTAGATACCCCTCTGCCATGTGTTTTGACATCAGGAACTCCAAGGGTTTTCAGGTTAGCAATTTCGTCCCTACTTGATTAATTTTGATTAACCCCTATTAGTTTAATGATTTACAGTAACACCTTGAGAGGTAAAATACCAATTTAAACCCAATTCTGATTTTTGCATTTGAATGACCCCGTGACTCCAAGGATTCAACCGAGACACCGGGACAGACAGGATTCGGGATATAGGTGAGAAATAGAGAGAGAGAGAGAGAGAGAGAGAGAGAGAGAGAGAGAGAGACCCAGGGACCTGGTAGCTCGCTTATCGAGGTAGGGATTTCTATTTGACATTTCTATTTCATTTTAAATGAATGTGAATATGGATTGGCTGCTATATGTATGTTTATGGATGTTATGTATGTTTGTGTGATGTGTATATGGTGTTTGATCAGGGTATTACATATGTGGATAGTATACATGTGATTTAGGAGCCGGGATGGGCGTCCGGCATGGGAATCATATATGTAATCAAGAGCATTAGATACTTAAATTATAATACCCAACAAATAGTAACAAAAAGGAAAAAAAAATCTTCATTGTAGATCATTTAAAGCTAAAATCAATTCAACTTAAAAAGTAGGAGACTTGAATTTATAGTTGAATTTTGAAATCAAACCTAGATGAATAGATGAGTCAAGTCTATAACTATCGTATCAACTTAGGATAAACTTTTCCTCTGACTATAAATCAATTAAGTTCCAAAATCATCCGTAACTTTCATTTTCTAGCTATATCTACCATTCAAACCTAACCCACATCACAATTTGTTAATTATTGTACTAGTAATAATGCTAAAGATTTCAACTGTCATAAATTTTATATTTTAAATAATGTACCTTCCCTTGTAACACTAGTACTGAGATCATCTAAAAGCATTTACTCATTTTCCATGTAGTGTACGTATCGTTGTTGCAAATTAAAAACATGTTAGAAAGATTAAACAAGAAAAGAAACAAAGTTTTAAAGTATTTTGCTTTTGTTCCTTGTTTTAGAGGAATTCTTTTGAATTCATTTAATAATAAAATCAAAAAACTTTAAGCTTTTTACAAAAAAATAATTATTTTTACCACTCAAGATTAGAGACCCTTGAATTAAATCGATATTTTGAAAAGGGGAAATTTATTGACCCACCAGATAAATTTTGGGAAACCTTAACCCCAGATTTTACTAAACTAACACTTATCTCCTAAAAATTAATACTTATCCCCAAAAATCTGAGAGATAAGTGTTAGGTTTTGGAAAAAAAGTGTTAATTTTTATAAAGTAAATATTAGTTTAATAAAAATCTGAAATTAAATATTTTATCAAAATTTACTTGGGGGATCAGAGTAAATATCCCTTTTGAAAAGGTATAAATCCATAATTGCAACTCTTGATGACTAGATTCCTAATGCTGCCATGTATGCTTCATGTTGTCGATACAAAATTACATGTACAGAATGGGAGTCCTTAATTTCCTATATATAAATTACGTAAATCATCCAAAACAATTTTTAAAAAAAATTGATATATCTAGAACCAATAAACAAGCTGCCGCATCTATCACCAGGAAACCTAACCATAGCCGGCCTACGTAGACCAATTATTCCATACCTATCACGTGGAATTGTTGCAAGCTTGACATTTCTAATGTTTTACATTTGCCATTTGAACGGATAACTACAACAGAGAAAACAAAAGCATAGCTCAGAGACAACACAGCATGAGACAAATCCTAAAAAGTTAATCTCCATTAAACAAAAAGTTTCGAAAGCTAAATTCCAAATAGATTCTCGTCGTTTCTATCTTTATTTGCATTTTATCCTTTGTATTCTCCCACAAGTTGGGCATGTGCTACACATGCAAGCTTCRTGCAATAATTCCTAATGCTCCCTTCAAATTCGATTGTAGAATTCACATTGTATTATAATGTGCTCCAATCTCAAGGTGTATATATATATATGTGTGTGTGCGCGCGCGTGCGTGCGCGCGTCAATTAAATTCTTATAATTATTATAAAAAACGATATAATCTTTAGATTGGATCAAGTTTTGTAATTCTTCCTCTTCCTATTCTCTCTCTCTCCTCACTCTTTTTGTTAAATAGAACGACGATTGAATATCCTCATGCATTTTGATAATTTATAATAATCACCTTCCAACATTTTGTAAAATTGTTTTTATTATATTATTTGATTTTATTCAACCTTATTTATTATCTTTTTGATATTATTTATCATTTCAAGTTAAAGTATTCAATATTGGGTTTTTTATTGCCGGAATAAAATTATTTTAAATAAATTTAAAATTTTATTACTAACCTAATTTTTTATCATTTTTTTCATCATTCACCAACTACTTGAGTGGAACGGTAGTATTCTTCACATACTTAATTTTATGAAATTTAATAGTGTTGAAAACTTGTGTTATTAAAACAATTTAATGAGCCCATTTTAGAGCTTAATTACGAGCAAAACCCACTTCGTGTTAGTAGAATATATTTATAATTTTGAGTATATTCATATACTCAAAATAATAAACAGGTGAATGAGAAATTAGTACTGAATACACACCATGAGCCAATTAAAATCAGAAACGTTGTTAGATTTTAATGTTCAGATTAATGGGCTTAATTGCAAGAAACGGTTTTGGTATTAAATGGGTTTAATGAGCCATTTGTAACGTTTAGCTTTAATTGTTGGGTTGAATACGCCATTTGTAATTGTTGGATTTAATGACATGGATTTATGGCTTGTAACTCCCCTCACATTAGTGGTCCAATTTGTAACTCCCCTCTTGGCTACTTAGAAAAGGAGCCTCCTTCTTTAGTCTAATTACACTGAGAGAAAAGCTCTCTCTTCTTTCTCTCTTCTCTCTTTGTGCGGTTTTAAAGTTTCAATCATAGAGTTCTCATTATCAAGTTCCCGAAAGTAGATTATTGGTGTGCTTAATAATTATAGAAGAGTAATATCGCGTAATTTTGTTCCATAACTAATACAGTAAAGCTATGGGTACAAAGTGTTGGAGTGCGCAATGGAATGCGTAGCAAAGCCCAACAACCACGTATTGTCTAGTCGAAAGGGCAGCCCCAGGCCCAACCTATGGTAACCCGAAATTAGAAAACAGTGATTTAGGGTATAAGTGAAAGATTTCAAAGTTAAAAATAAAAAAAAAAGTGTGTATTTATGACATATATGGAGTGACACAGATGTGATGACGTCGTGTATATAAGTATTTGGAGGTATTCGAGAGTTTTCAGAATGTTGGACAAAAATATAATTTTACGTGAGCTGGTGGGTTTTCTGCTTTAGTGGCAATGTGTGGATTTTGAGGATCACGTGACTGAAAAATAGATGAGAACGGGTCAACAACGAGATGCTGAGACTTTGGGGTCAGGATTCGCAACCATTGAAGATTTAAAAATTTGTAGATAGACCCCCGAATGCCGAAGTCTATATAAATTGCAAAGTGGCCCAAAACATTCAGAACTCTGTAGAAACACCCTTGTTCGCCGTAAAACAACGTTCACTACCGTGGCCGGTGATCGTTCGTATTCCGGGCGAGTTAGTTGCCATGGTCGGTGGCGATCGAAAGCTCTTGACCAATTAATCACTATGGTACCGTCTGATCGTCGATATGTTTTTTAGATTCTTCAGAATGAGGCGAAGAGGATTCGCCCATGTCGACGACGATCTCCCTCCTCCGCCATCGACAGCTTACACCACTAGTCGAGATCTCTTCCTCTCGGCCTGAGGATCCCAGAACTGGTCCCCAATTGGTTGTCCGATGTCGAAATCGTCGAAAAAGGGAAGAAATGTTTAGCTTCCTCCTCTCCGATCTGCCGTCTTTGGTCGCTGTCTTGCCTCACCCCGGTACCATTGCACTCAGCTCGCCAAGACGAATCCGATGGTGGTGGCCGTTTGCTGTTCCCGATCGTTGATCATTTTTCTGGTGGAAGGATGCCATTCACGGTAACCCCTTGCAACTTCGGGCTTTGGCACCTGCACACCCTAAAGACCCCTTACAGCTTTGGAACTTGGCAGTTTACCCCTTGCCATGTAATTTGATGTAAGGACCCCTAAGGGTTTACAAGTTAGCAATCCTACCTTATTTCGTATAGTTTATAAGTTTACGGTAAAGCCCCTGATTCTGGTTTTGCATGGTTTTGGCCCCGTGACTCCGAGGACTTATTCAGAACCCCCGGGACACATGGAATCACGATACGGATGAGGAAAAAAGAGAGAATAAAGTCTGAGAATGATGATTCGGGTATCGAGGTAGGGATTTCTTACCGTACTTTTCCATGATGTTTTGACATGTGAATTTACTTTATTGTGTAGCTTAGGGAATAGAAAGTATATGATTGAAAAAAGGACATTAGATAAATTGATGGATCGGGACGTCACTTGCGTGTATACAGATTTACGGAAACGAACAATTAGTCATGGAACCGAGCGAAAAGTGTATGATTATATCGTCGAAATGGACCCGGAGTGAGTTATAGATTATGAGTACCACGTGGGATGGTACGTGAGGATACGACTTTCTTATAAAGTTAAGCAACATGTTTAATTTATATAATGAAATGTTTGGCATTTATCTTACTCTAAAAATGTGAATAGAAACCCAGATTCCAATTTTATTTTTTATACTAAAATAGCTAGCTAGCCTTGAGTTTCCTCTAATTACCCCTAAAGTGTAATGACCGAGAAAGAAAGAAATTATAATATATTGGGTGATATTATATGATTAGGATGCTCAATTTACAAAATTATGGCTTAAAATTCTTTAAGGGAAATGATTTATCATGCCAATCAATGCAAATCAAGTATTTAATACCATAGTTGTCTACTTTGAATTTAAGCCTGAAATGTGAAGTAAGAGTTAAATAGACTAAGATCATTTCATTTATAAGATAAAAAGTGTTAGGTCTGGTTGTTAGATATTGTAATTAAATATATTCATAAGGTCTCCTGAATAGTAATGTATTTTCCTTAGACATCTATGAGGATCAAGAAAGAAATATATGATTTAGTAAAAGACTTATTTGATAGTATATTGGATTAAATCACTAGATAGAGTAGTGTACTAAAAATTAGATTTTTTGTTTTACATTGTTTTTTTCCACTGAGTTAGACTCGTTTATATATTGGATTTGGATTATGCTCCTGGACTTTTGTACAAGTTGGACTTATACAAAGCCCGGTTCAAGGTAAATTAGATTTTGAAAACTTAAGATTTTATAAATTTAAAATTTTTAATTTAATTAAAAATTGTCCTAACTTAAGTGATTAAAACTCCCTAAAATTTTATTTTGCCGCGCTAGTACATGAATTAGGATAAAAACAATACGCGCCCATAAGCTTGGAATATCCTATTGCGCTGTTTTAATTAACCTTAAACAACAAAGCTTTGAGGATATAAAAACAAGGGTTCTTTTTCTTCATAAGGTTAAAAATGGTATGCGCCTTGGAATGTCCTTTTTCTTCATAAGCTTTGAGGATACTGTGCTTTTGAACGGTTCAAAATCCTCCTAGAGTACCCAACAAAATATGGTTTGATGAAATTACAACAAACCACTTGTAGTCCTCTATTAATAATCTTTGTTAAAGAAAACTGACAGTGATTCAAAATAAAAGTGAAAAACGATTATTCAACCTTAATTATGATTATAAAAACATAATCAAGTTGAAGGGTTGTTTTTATTTTTAACACTTCAACATTTTCTTTGATTTTGTAGTCAAATTCAACCGAGAGGACAAAAAATACCCTTAGGATGAATTTAAGAAAGGCACAGAGTAAAATTTTGACTGGCAGCTAACTTATTAGATTGTAGAGAACAATAGAATTATAAAAGAAAATAGAACTTTTTCTTAAAATAATTAATGAGTGACTGGTTGGAGAATTATTGTCCAACAATAGAATAATAGAAGAAAGCTAAGAAGGATGTGTCGGAGGAGAGAGATGGAGGAGGGTGTTGATGATCATGAGAAGAGAGAAGGTTTGCTATTGCCAGAGAAGATCAAGCACTAAGAGAAATGCCTTGGTTGTAAGATGGACTAGTTTAAAGCTACCAACCACACCATTCCTTTCAAGCTTTTGCTCTATCTCTCCGTTTTTGTTCTCGGCGCAGGTACCACTTCACCCTCTTTCCATCTCTTTTATCCAAAAACACATGGGAAATTTGTCAATATAGCCACCTAGAGGGGTTTAAATTGAAAAATAGCCTTTCTCCACTAACTCTCTCACCCGCCTAACCAAATCTACAGTAAAAAAATTATTTTGTCGCTTATACCCCCGTCTCCTTCATATAACCGAAAAAACAGTCTCTCATCACTCTCTCTCCTTCTCGCGACAGTCACGGTCATAGTATAAGACTGTCACAGTCTCGAGAGGGAATTGAAAGCTCCAGGTGGGGTACTCGACCTCGACGGTCCTATATTCAACCTCCACGGTCATGGTCTTCGACATCCATGGTCCGGATTTCGGATGTCAAATACACCATGTTCTAAGATGCAGAGCAAGAAAGAAAGAGTTCTTCAGGGTGTAAGACCTCTATGGTCCTGGTGATGGACCTCCGCGGTCCTGGTGGTGGACCTCCACGGTCCTGTGATGGACCTCCACGATTGGGCACTTCCCCTTCTTTTTCTTCTTTCCCGACTTTTCTTCTTCTTCTTCTTCCGGACAACATCAACACCCAGCAACAATAACGTCCACAAACAAACAACAAAATAACTCAATCAACAACAAACCCATCCTCTCTTCCTCGATAGATTCAGACATCAACGGTGACTGACGGCGGGAAGTGGTCGACTGAACGGTTGTAACTGGTCGGCTGATCGGCAGTGACTGTTGTGAGAGAGAGAGAGGGAGAGAGAGTGATGATAGACTACTTTTTTGGTTGAATATGAAGACGGGGGTATAAGCGACAGAAATCAACTTTTACTGTAGATTTAGCTAGGCGGGTGAGAGAGTTAGTGGAGGAAGGTTATTTTTCAATTTGACCCTCTTCAGGTGGCTATATTGACAAATTTTCCAAAACATTGGTACGTTGTTGTTCTGCTGTGTTTTAAAATTCTTTTTTTTTTTAAAATAAAATCTAAATAAGTGTTTGATATGTCATTATTATTATTCTTTTCGAATAAAGCAAATCTAAAAGATATACAT
>JANLJB010028724.1:0-11841 GCA_026212285.1 Bursera cuneata | reverse complement strand
AGCCTCTGTTTATTTCATCTCATTTCCTCTGCTTCTGATGATATATAGAGTACTAGCCACATGAATAAATAAATAGATGAAATAGAATAGAAAGCCAGACAGAGCTGAATCGTCAATTCTATGTTTCAAAGTAATGGCAATATCAGGCTCAGATACACAGTCGCCAACGACCAAACAGAGTCCTCAAGTCCCTCACGTTGAAGTTGAGTCAATCAAGTGCGACTCTTGCGGTTTCACAGAGGACTGCACACCTGCATACATTCTACGCGTGCGTGAGCGCTACAAAGGAAGCTGGCTATGTGGGCTCTGCGCGGAGGCGGTGAAGGACGAGGTACTGAGATCAGATAGGCTCATCTCCACCGAAGAAGCACTGGACCGTCACATCAGTTTCTGCAAGAAGTTCAGATCATCAACTCCTCCCGGGGAAACAGAGCACCCCATCTCTGTTATGGGAAGAATCTTGAGAAGAAGCTTGGACACCCCTCGAGCTCTTCGCTCCAATTCCAGCAGTGTTTTGCCCGATATTGAAAGGGTTGAGGCTTCGCCACTGGTTCGATCAGGGAGTTGCTTTTCCGCTCTGTCTCGTTGAAGGCTTGTTTCAAAGGTTGAAGATTTTTAAAGTTGAAAATGTAAATATAAAATGAAACAGAGACTTCTGTTCTGCTGTTCAGATTATGTAACTTAGATATCAGAACTTGAAATTCAATGCTGAAACTGATGAAAATTTGGTTCATATAACTTTATATTGTGAATATATATTCAAAAGACCATCAAAAACTTCCTTAACTTTAATGTATTTGCATGCATAAATTACAATGTTGTAGAAATCTGCTAACTTGTTTTGAAGAAAGACTTAATTCTGCAATACAGTGTAGAAGCTAGCCAAAGAAGAGGTCTTAGTTTTCATTAATGGTCCAATCTGCCTCCACATAGGTTTTGGCTGCATTCACAGAAGACATGATGGGGTGCAAAGAATCTCACAACGAATGATGTACATGAAAATATGTAATTTAGCAAGTTTGGAGTCAAATCTCAGCCTTGCCAGCTGTGTTATATGGAAGGTACTATGATAAAGAAATGACGCATTTAATGTTAAGCACAGATGATGACAAAAAGATGAAAAGAAAATTCCGGGAAAGATATATATGAATTGAAGACATGTTTATGGCATGGCTGATGATGATGATTCATTTCAGTCATCAGTTTGCTCACACGTTTGGTCTGTTGAGAGAGGGTGAGTGAGACGGCCATTTGCCAATCGAACAAGCAAGAAAAGGAGCACTGTGGTGCGAGGATTCTGGATAAGTCTGGCTTGTTACTTGCCTTGTCTGAACTCCGAAAATATCAAGTCGGACAAAACTAAAACAGAAAAAGGGTTCTGGGAAAGGATTGGTTTGAAGGCATTTTATTTGGTAATGGTTATGTTAGGTCAAAAACTCAGGTTTTTGTGTCGAGTTCTGATTGTGCAAGTTGGTAACAACATAGTTGGCCACCTGGCGATGTAGTACTGCTGCGCTCTTCCTTATCCTTAAATATGTTATTATTTCTTTTTCTTTCACTTCTATCTTCTATGACAATGTAGTAATCAACCGGTTGTTTATAAAATTATTTATCAACAACATTAATAAGAGATTATTAAATTTATGCTAATTCTAAATACAAAATTGATCAAATTTAAAAAAAAATAATTAAATTTCATTTGATTTGTTGAGAGTGATATATAATAAACAATATGGCACAGAATCTAGAAAGTAGAGCCAAGGGAAGCAAAAAGAACAGTAAAATCTAGCATATTGTTAAATATGATAGCAATTGGGCCAAAGGGGAAGGAAAAGAGAAATATCTGAAGTTGACATAGCTTGGTGGTAAGAATCAAGTTGTCTTCCGTCCCTATTGCTAAAATCTTGAAAGGTTTCAAAATCAGGAGTCGGGTCAATCCTGCTTCATGTGTTTTTCTTCTTGCACTTTATTATTACAAGTATTTTCATTTCACCTCTGCCATATATAATAAATTTCTTAGCTAAAGGGAAGTCCACTCTCAAAGAAATATTGCCCATTTAGGCATGTAATGTTATTTGTCTTCTAAATTGAAATTACTATTGGGGCTCATGCCTCTATTGCAAGTATGCAACCAAAAAGAGAAGAGAAAATGGCTCTTTCAAGACATTCAACAACTTACTCTATAGAGCTGGCTTCTTGGTGGGCCGTTTGGCTACATTAATCATTGCTTTTGGTAGAGAGGCAATGCAACATGTCCAAATTCCAATAATGGGCTGAACCATTGGAGATCTTCAGGGTCCTAAGTCCTCACCCTTTTTGGCAGAAGAGGCTTGGCTTGAATATTCTCTCAGGTGGAGACAGATTCCATGGCTATCCATATTCAATTGTGCTGCTTGAGGACATTATATATGTTGTGATACAATACTAAACGCAATTTCAATAATATAACCTAAGAACGTAGCCCAGTGGTGGAGGCTTTAAAAGTGTAAAAATTCAGACACCCAAGTTTTTTTTTTTTTTTTTAAAAGATCAATATTATACTTCTCAAATCACATTTTAAGTTTAACATCTTTAACTGATGTTACAATTTCACCTCCTTTAATTATTATGAAATTTAATTATCTAATAATATTATATCATATCACGTAATACGAAGATAACGTAATAATACCAAATTTGTAAATTTTATATACAAATTTATATGTGTAAACTAATAATTATATTATAAATGTTTATGTTAAAATATCAACATAGTTTGGGTTTAGGTGAACAATTAGTAGAAGAATGGACTCCTTACCTAAGATGGATCGGTGTGACATACTCTTGCAATGACGCAATTGATTTATAAGGCTTGTGTTGTATTTTCACAACTAAAAACAATATCTACTTGATTTGAATCGGGCGTTACAATTTGTATACAAGAATTTATAAATATAAGATTATCATTCAAAATAAAAATATTAAGGCTGTCACGCTCTGATTATTATTAAAATATAACATTAAAAATACAGGTGTGTTAATTTTAAATTAGAAGGTAAGCAAATAAAAATATTTGGTTTGCATGTTTGAGAATTAATACGAGGTAAAGATAGTGTAAGGTAGAGGTGTCTCATCCACAGTGTAACTCTGGTGGGTACTTGGATTACATTAGATTCTTCTACTGTGATTGTAAAGATTTCCGTATTTTGAGTTATATAGCGTTGATAATCTGGCTTGTTGATTTGTTTTATTTGCTGGGGAATACCGCGGCCGATTATTTCTGTTGTTCTTTGGAAACGCTTTCGAGTATATTGAGGTTGCCACCTACTGTGGTGGGAGTTTCTCTGCTTCCATTGGGAAATGGGGCTCCCGATGTGTTTGCTAGTATTGAAGCACAAATTGTGGGCAAAGATGTGGGTGATATGGGCCTCAATAGTGTGTTGGGTGGAGCTGTTTTAATGTTACCTTTATTGTTGCTGGAGCTGTTTCTTTAACTGTGGCGGGGAGGAGGGTTCAGATTGATAGGAAATGTTTTATTAGAGATATTTGTTTCTTTCTACTTGTTATCTTGTCGCTTGGTGCTATTTTGATGGTCGGTAAGGTCACAGTTGCGGGTGCAATAGCGTTTGTTTCTATATATTTGGTTTATGCATTTGTTGCTGCTACGAACGAGATTTTGAAGAAACATGCTTGGAGATTGAAATTGGGTGCAGTGAAAACATTGCTTCCTATTAGAGGTCGAAGTGAAGAAGACGAATCTGTCTATGCATTGCTGCTTGAGTCTAATAAAAGTGATATCCCGCATCTCAATGGTTTACCTCACTGGATGTGGGTTTCACATGTTGCTATTTATTCAGATCATGCTTTGAAGTCTAGCATAGAGTGTCAGAAATCTTTGTGGGACTGGAATGAAGAGGATGCAGAGAAAGAAATCTTTGGCTCCCGTTCGAAGATCATTTCATTGCTGGAGATGCCATTGGTGCTGCCAAGACGGTTGTCAATTCCTATAATTGAGGAGGAGCGGTGGTCGAAGGGTTATGCTGTGGCCAGTGCTTCATTGGCACCCATTCTTTTGGCATTTTTGTGGAACACCGAAGAGAACATGGATCCTCCTTGTGCGCACATTGCATACATTGTTGGTGCTGCTTTTGGTGGTATACTTGGTGGTCTTGCATATCTATTCACTAGTCCTGATCAGCCGCCTTGCAGATTTTTATTTCCATGGGTTTTTGGAGGATTTTTCATGAGTATTATCTGGTTCTACATTGTTGCAAAGGAGCTTGTTGCTTTGCTGGTAGCTCTAGGTGTAATCTTTGGAATTAGCCCATCCAGTCTTCGATGAACTGTATTAGCATGGGGCAACTCTATGGGTGATTTAATGTCAAAAGTTGCATTGGCATCAGACGGTGAGGATAGTGTACAGATTGCTATGTCTGGATGTTATGCAGGACCAATGTTCAAGACACTTACAGGTTTGGGACTCTCCATGCTGCTTGGAGCTTGCTCAGACGGACCTGCACCATATATGGTTCCCCAAGATAGTAGCTTGTTTTATACCATGGGATTTCTGATGGCAGGTCTTATTTGGTCACTCATTGTGTTACTACGGAATGATATGCACCCCAACAAGATGTTAGGAGTTGGCCTTATGACAATATATTTGACTTTTCTTGCCTTTAGGTTGAGCACATCTTTGGGTGTTGTGTCATTGGAAGGTCGTTTGTGATTGATTGTTGGATGGGCCAGGAGCAATATGAGATTCCAATGTGACTAAATTTCACCTTCATTGGTTTTTTTTTTTTTTTTTTCATCCCAGCCTAATTTCTAGCTAGTGGGTACAGTCCGCCTAGATCTTTTACTCATGTAAATCCCAGCAGTTTTGTAAGGTTAAACCATGAAAACAGAGCACAAAGTCCCTTCTTGCTAATTTGAAGCTAATGTAGAGGAAATTTGTTCTATACGTATTATCTAAACCTTATTTCTATTAATTTGATTGTTTTGCCTTATTTATTGAGTTGCCTTCCATATTTAGTGTTGTTAACTGAATTCTCTTAGAATTATGATTTGTGCAGATTGGATGGTATATTTGTTATGGACTCCCTCTTTGCTGTATGAATCTCAATATTTTAACTGGAACTTTGTGTGTTCTGACGTTCTTAATTTCTGATTGTACATGAACTTTTGTATAGAACTTGTTGTTTTGGGAGTGTTTTACAGAAAATAAATAAATAGGGTGGAAATTGGCAATGGTGTCATCTGACCAATATCGGCATACAGGAATCACGCGGTCTCCCAGACTCCAAGCTTTCCCATAAATAGGTAGACTATAGATAGTGCTCCCTTGCTGAGACTGAGCTAATATAATGATCTCTGACCTGGATTAATATTTAATAACGTGCTCCTTTACACATAGAGTACTGTATGATTATCCATAAGAATGTCAATTATGTTCCTTATTATTTTTCATTTTCTGAAGCAGGAGCTTCTGACCTTTCCTATGGTTAATTGATCTCTTTGGTTCTCTTTTCCTAGTCTATAATCATTTCAGTATCTCGCATGCTAATATTGTCAACGGTTTAAAGAGAGAACATTTCCCAGTTAGCTCATTGGAAATATCTCGTCATTTTTCTTTGTATGAGAATTGAGAACCCAGAAATACCACTTGTAGTTGTCTACCTTCTCCTGTTAAACATCTGAGTAGTGCACAAAAAGTTCCCTCAAATTACTTTATTGCCACACACTGTTAAAATCTTTTTTTTTTAGCCTGGCTAATTATTTGCAAGCTCTTTTTTGTTTAATATGAATTTAACTGGAATTTAAATATGTTTGAATATATAAATTTGAATGAAATATTTGTTTTTTTTAATTTAAATATCTAAATTGAATTATCATAAATAAATACTTTTACATATATATCCTAATTGATGATATTTTACTTGTATTTTTATTTGATATATTAGAAATATTTAGAAAATAATATTTCAATATATTTAATATTAAAGTATTTAAATATTAAAAATTTTGATCATTTTAAAATATTGAAATTAATCAATTATATTATGAGTTATAATAATTTATATATACATTGACTTGTAAAATGATAAAATTTTAAGTAGATGACCATAAAATAATTTCTTAAAAAATATATTCTACTTTTTTATTGGAAGAACCAAAAATTTAATATAATTCAATTTAAAATACCTTTAAAAAAAACCACCAAGAAGATATATGGCACCTTCAAAATTCCTTACCTAAGAGAGAAATAAATATTGTATAAATTATTAAATTAAAAAATAGAGAAATTTTTTTAAAATGATCAAAATTATGGGAACAATTTTAAAAAATCTTATATTAAAAAAATTTAGATATTATATCCGTTGATTGATATGTCTTTTTTAACGTTACGTGTTAAAATTTGACAACTAAAAAATCCAAAAAGATTTCAAACTGTCAAACATTAAAACTGAAAATAAAAAATAAATTAAAAAATTTGTATCCTTTGTTAATTTATATGGCATCTAATTTAAAAAAAAAATGATAAATTTTCAAACCTCCCTTAATTTATGTGATTTTCAGAATTACCTAAAAAAAAAAAAGTAAATTTAAGATTAGAAATTAGGCGTAAATGGCAGAGTTGTTATTTGAAGGAGTTGCAAGTCCCCTTATTCGAGAAAAACAGAGTAATGTCGCGTTGTTAACGATTCTACTTTGTTTGTTTGTGTTGTCCCAAACAGACACCACAAGCCGAGTCTTCTCTTTTTCTCTTTTTATCTGCAAATCTCTGCGCACTAAATCACTCTCCAAGACCAAAAATGATGCACATGACCTTGTACTGGGGCACCAAGGTCACTCTTCTCTTCGACTCCTGGAAAACTGATTCATGGCCCAGTTACCTCCTCACCTTGCTCGCGTGCTTCCTCTTCTCCTCCTTCTACCAATACATGGAAGATCGACGCATCCGATTCAAAGCCCTCTCCTCCGCTAACCCTTCCACCCCATCGATCGCCATAACAGAAACCACCACTCCTCTCCTGGTCAAAGGACGCAAAATCAGCGCAGCTAGATTTGCCACGGCCGTGTTGTTCGGAGTGAACTCCGCCATCGGGTATCTGCTGATGTTGGCGATCATGTCGTTCAACGGAGGTGTTTTCTTGGCCATCGTGTTGGGGCTTTCCGTTGGGTATTTTCTGTTTAGGTGGGGAGATGAGGAGGTTGGGGTTGTGGATAACCCTTGTGCCTGCTCCTGATCCGGATCCGGATCCGAATCCTCGACACCTCTCCTTTTTTTTTTTTTTTTGCTTTTTATAAATCTGTACCAATTTCTCTTACTTTATCTATACGAATTATTAAAGCTTTTGGATCTACGTTTGCGTTGGATTGAAGCAAGAAATATTGTTGCGTTATAGTATGATATTGATGATGATGATGATGATGATGATGGCCGCATTTGGTTTCCTCCAACCATAAATTTGTTTTTCTTTGGTGGCAAAACACAAACAGAAGCAACCAATCCACTTTTACCTAAACTTGTTTAGTCTGCCAGGACTGTTTTGTCCGATACGTCTTTGCTGATATAATTATGGTTTTGTCAATCAAATATTATCATTTTCGTCTTGTAAAAGCAATTCATAATCTCGATCCTGGTTAGGTTCAAATCCAAATTTAATTGCTCAATTGCGTTTCAGCTTTAGGAAAAAGTTGGAGCAAAGGCCAAGAGAATGGATTCCCTTTTTTTTAGAGAGGACGCAAGGGAGGAAAGGTGGGAGGCAGAAGAAAAATAATAATAATAATAAGTGAGAGATATTCGTTGAAATAATTTTTTAATAACGTCATGTGGGAACATACTGACATTATCAAATTGGAATTGGTAAACGAATTCAACTTTTTTCCTTTTAAACAGCCGAGAAGGTTAAGATATTTCTCCTGGGCCGGCCGTTGGTAGCCTGCTAATTTTCAATGGACCCAAATCGCAATCTGGGACTGATGTTCATATGCCGTTCATTTTAGGCCCATCCTATAAATGTAAAATGAGAAAAACTTAGGGAAGCCTACATACCATCTCGGAATGCTGAATTGGTATGTCCAGCCATTCAAAATTTATTACGTGTTCAAAAGAAGTTATAATTTTAGTTTTTTTTTTTTTTTTAAATCTTCAATTCTTACTTGTCTTCCTCTCCTAATTTTACTCAATTTACTTTCTCAGTCAATTTTCAATTTTAGCAACCAATCATATCGATGTGGCGTCATATGACTACAAAATAATCGGATAGTTGTACAATATTATCACAATGATATGGTGGACCTGGTATACATAAGCATTTCTCAAAATAAAATTTTACACACTTGAAAAACAAAGAGAAGAATGGTTGTCCTTTGATTTAATAAAGATAAAATTGTAATATTAGATATTTAGATTATTTATATTTTTAATTGTTAAATGAGACAAATAAAATCAAATAAAACTTTGAGGATCTTACAATACATGCATTAACTAATTAAGATTTATTAACTTAGTAATTTTTTTTCTTTTTCAATTACCAACACAGCAAGACCTACTCTTTATTTACTTTACACGATGACATTCATAATAAAATAAAGGGTTAGGTTATTGTAACTTTTTTTTTACTTAATTTCTTACACTTTCTCATGATTCACTACAATCAAATAGTTGTAAAAGAAAAAGTAAAAGGTAGTTATCATTACTAAGTAGTTTTCTAACCAATTGATTGTAGTGGATTAATGGTTATGAGAGAATGTATATGTAAGAAATTAAGTTACAATAACTTACCCTAAAATAAAATCATAATTGTATTAAAACTTTCATTAAGTCTCTTTTTCTTCAACTAATATTAACTCATGCTATTATTCTTTGTATTTTTCACAACATTTATGAATTATATGGGATAGACATTTCTATTTTAATCATTCTTGTTAAGGAGGAAAATTATAATAGATATGAACGGAAAGGTTTTTTTTTTTTAAATAATAATTCATGATAAAGATAAAAATAGGTAACAGTGGGAAGGTCATAGTGTGAAGATAATAATTTTGGTAATTATATTTTATTATAATTTTACTATAATTTAAACTTGTAATGGGAATGGCATCTAATGAACTAAAAATTTGAGTTGATTAAAACATCTTTAAAGAAAAAATGAATTCGGTGAATCAGATACCGAGTCTGGTGTAGTGGGCCTCTCTATTGTTGAATTACTACTTTCTTTTTTATATGCATGGATGCCCACCTGGTTCCTAGCTTCTTAATTGATGAGGTTCAAGCTAATGCTATAGCTTTAGCTTAGCTTCATCTATTCTCGTTCAAAACTCAAGTTTGTCTTCCATTTAACTTAGAAAAATGAAGCAAGTTAATGGTTGTTTAAGGAAAAGTAGTGGGGGTGGCAATTTTTGAGAAAGCAAATTCATTAAAAACAAAACCAAACATGAACATGTTTATCGAAAGAATAAACCTAAACTGATCTAATTCACTAGATGCCTCTTTACTCTTTAGAGGAAAGTGAGAACGAAGCTCTAGACACTTCAATCTGCTTTCCTTGTCAAGCTTTCAATACAGAGCTTAATTCATTAAACAAACGAAAAGAAAACATATCTAATTAACATTAATTAGTTACTGGTAGCTTGATGGAGGCTGGAGAGAATCTCAATATCACTATCTATGTATAAGTGAATTCTCTCATGTTAATCAGTAGCTTGAGGTGAATTAATTCTCATGTTAACAAAAACAATAATCGCCTTGTTGATCAAATTCTGAATTTGCTAACATCTAGTAGATTCACCGTAAATGTGGTCGAGAGTGGCAATGACTCCAACAATAAAAGCCTGATCAATGCCTGGTTTCACCTCTACATGATAGAGATCCTTGCTAGGCATCAACGCCGCCACTTCTTTCTTCACTCCAATCTGTCATATATCATTATCAAAATCATCAATCGTCACACATCTCAATGGCTAAATATTTTAAGCTTAATTGATTTCTATTAAGTAACAATATTATCTACCCCAAAAAAGAGGATGGAATAAAGCAGACTTTGGCACGAAAAGAATCAATCATCCTTTACTTCTGGTTTTAAACAAATCCCTCGACTCGCTTTCGGTAAAAATATATATAATATGGTTTCAGAATATGAAGTACCTGAGCAGTAACGTTCCCTATGGAGTCAACAATGCTACAATCTCTGTCTGGGAAATACCCTTTTATCTCAAATTCGCAGGATTTGCTGCTTCCCGTTGTTTCAGTGGAGATCTTTATTGGATTATTCCTCACCAAGCATGAGGAGTTGGGTTCCTTTAAGGTGAAGACTGACTTCGGAGTTCCTTCATAGTCGAAAGCATAACCTTTCCATTTCTTATGAATGCTTAGGGCCTGAACCAGCCCTCCCTGAGATAAAAATTAAGTATATTGGTTAAATAATTTTATCAATTGATAGTGAAAATTAGATTTTCATGTGACTGTCTATATATCTATGCTTGCATGCATTTATTTGAAAACGTGCTTCTCTGTGCTGAATTAATTTGACTTTTCGTTTTTGGAAGTTTGTTAACATATACATACAAGTAAAGTTACTTGAAGTATTTGTTTTCTTTATTTGTAGATTGATTTTATCACGCAATGCCGTAATGGCTTTCCCCAATCTCTTCTCTTTCAAGTCAATAAGATTCTTCAATATTTCGTTTTCCTTGGAAACAATTCATCTGTCTTCCAGCAGGTCAAGTCAGATTAGATAGATCATATATAGATGCCAAAAAGAATAGGGAGATTTATGCAGATAACACAAGAAACTAATCTGTTATATTCATGCATATCCATATACGTACGAAGTGACACGCATTAATCAACAAAACATTCCCATCATTCCTAGACCCTCCTCCAATATCAGGACATTTCGATCTCTCATGTCATGCACGCCTGGAAGCATGTATAGGTATCCATGTATGCTAGCTTGATAAAACTCGAAATCAAAATTTGAGATTCATAACTAATTACCTTCCGCCGGATAAGAACCAAAGCATCTCCATCAGCATCTCTTACGATCAGCTCTCCTTTTGCTCCGATAACACCACAACCATCAACCGTGAAAACAACCTTTTGGCCGCAATTTGTTACCACAAATCCTCCCCCATTAACCACATGGGGCCTCTTCCGGACCACGAGCACCACCTGCGAAGAAGAGCAGTATATCTTACTAATAATAGGCATAATACTTCCCTTCGCACTCATCTCTCTCCAATAATAAGCTCTTTTGTTTTTTTTAAAGATATGCACACACTCTTTCAAGCTGGATGTTGCTTCAATAAACGATCTATATGCACAAGACTTATATATATAAGTATAGGATGTCAGAGCCCAGTAACGTGAAGAAAAAAATGAATTATAGTGAAAGGCTTGCTTATTCAGGTTGTCATATGTTTATTAGGTTCAAATGTTTGGCCGACTTTGACTATAATTTAATATTAGAACGTGGAAGAATATGTGGAGCTGGTAAATTCCTTGTTGAAGATGAGGATTGCCAGTACACGCGCCCCTTACTGGCCAATTACATGAGTGCGTATGCGCGTCTTAGATTGTCTCGTATTGAAAGATATGAATGGATAAAGTAGAATTAGATAGATAGAAGGCAATATGAAGATTTTTTTCTGAGTAATTCAGCGAAGGTTTTCAAAAGGGGTTTTGAGCTTTTTGAAAATTTTGGCAGCTGAGTGAGCAGAAAGAAAGATAGTTTTTTGCAGACATAATCGGCCTCCAATTAGTGATGAGTGATGAGTCATGAGTGTTCGAAATTGTATCTTCTTGAACTTGACGCTTTGGTTACAGGCAAAACGCATATGTGCTATGTTATTTTTTTT